>JAFBJT010111071.1:7103-19375 GCA_016785325.1 Chascanopsetta lugubris
CTGGAAGAGAGAGAGAGAGAGAGAGAGAGAGAGAGAGAGAGAGAGGGGTGGGGGGGGGGAGCAAATGCCTCGGGCCAGCACTGACCTCAGCTAAAATGACCCAGCTGCTGTTTTTGCACCGCTGCACCCAACACCTATTCAGCACAGCAGGTATTGTTAGCGTGTAGAGCAGGATGCAGTGTCTGGCAAAGGTGGTGCGGTACATTCTGGGTTTGTCAGCTGTCTGGGGAGAAACGCCGCACGTGACGGCTTGTCTTCGCGATACATATTCAATCTTTGAGGAATGTTTCAAAGGGGGATGTGGCCAGCTGGCAGTCGCATCGCTTAATGTACCAAGAGGCTGACACGGGGTCAAAGGAGAGGAGTCATTGGCTTGATCTCATTTATAGGCCTGTATTAAGATTTAAACACTGGAGACTATTCCGGATGGGCGACCGGCAGACTTTCAGGAAATTGAGTGTAGTGTCCGCGCGAGATCTTCTGAGCTGCCAGACGCTCTCGTTTCCAAACTTTGGAAGCGATCCAGCAAACTGTAATGTCAAGTGTTGGTATTGGCTACTCAATGATGTGATCTATTCGGGACACAGACACGGGGTTCATAAGGCCTATCATCACTCATTAATGGAGGTTCTCAAACTTGCTTCTTTCTTCCTGGCACTGATTCTGCTCTGGAGTCTTGAGAGTTGTGGTGCTTTTTGGCAAACCAGCCCTTCAGCGTACTATTTTAAGCATGAACTGAAAATGGCCTCCACTGATGACAAAGGGGCATTGTCCACTGTATCAAACAGGTAGAAGTAATATGACATCAGCAAAATGGCAAATAGCATTGATTATCTTTACCAAACATCTCGTCTACGCTTCAGACCCAAGCTGCAACCTACGGCACTGACGGATGGGGCAAATCTTGCAGTTCACGCGGTGGCCACTTGAGGCTGGCTCCAAAAGCGAGTCAATCCCCATGGACTCTCATGTAGAGCCCACCCCAGCTCTACATGTGCTCCGCCTCTTCAACCATTTATGGCTGAGGCAGGAACTAGGACTGCCCACTACGAGCCTCTCGGCACTCAACAGAAACCTACGGATGACGTCACGGACACTACGTCCATCTTTATATAGTCTTCATGGAGATCAAAACAACTATTTCCTGGTTCCAAACGTTTCAGCTTCTAACCCGATTTCTGGTGGGTGTGATTACCCCAACTGGTTCAATATCGACCTCTGGAATAAGGACCGGCACAGAGACAAGAAATTGCATTTAGAGGCGTGCATTTTCAATGTTGTCATCACTCCACACACAAAATCCGACCACGTGAAGAAAAAAAAAAATACACATTCAAAAATACACATTTGCTGTGCTTGAATGGCCACGCAGCCTTCAGAGAAAGGCACTGCGCAGAGTACTAATATGATGAATGCTAGCATGACCCTCACTTTAGGGCTTCGCATGTGTGCTCATGTTGTCGTTTCAGATACATTGTGTGTCTTTGATATTAATATATATGAGTGGTGCCTCAGAGTCCTGCCCCAACATCCTCATATGTGTGTTTGCGTGTAATTGAGTAAGCTGGTGGTCCCCTTGACCTCGTATTTCCATTAAATGTGTGACCCCATAGAGAGTTGTGCGCGTGTGTGTGTGTGTGGGAGGAGGGGTGGGGTTGTCAGCAGGTGACCAGAATGTGTTTTGTGAGCCAATGCCTTTTATGCCTGAAGCGCTTCCCTATAGTCTCTTATTACAGTGTCATGTGTGGATGTCACACACACACACACACACACACACACACACACACACACACACACACACACACACACACACACACACACACACACACACACACACACACACACAGCAGTGGCGTGAAATGTGTTGTGATGTCTCCCCTATGGGGAGCTGGTCTCAGGCTGCAGAGGAGACGCTCTCCTTCTCAGACCTGCTCACACTCATTGTCCTGCTGTGTCACACACATGCGCACACACACGGACGCACACACACGGACGCACACACACATATACACACACACACACACACAGACACACATAGCAACTTTCTTCCCACTCTTATGTATTCCCTCTCCATCCCCTGGTCTGTGACTGTGGGAAGCACTCTGTATTCTCGGTTCATTGAGGGTTCAGGATTTGGTTACTATCCCTTGACTTAACATGTTTTTACTCAATCCCCGCTGACACTGGGGGGGAGACGCAGGGGCCGTCCTAAACCAGATATGAGCATAATTTCCTTGAGTCCAAGGTGACATCTTAATACAGCAGCGTTTACCCAAACATGGATGGATGGATAATCAAAAAACAGTCATACAAATATTTATGAAAATAGAAAAACCGCACATCGACAAAGTTGTAAGCAGGAAACATTGGGCAAGATAAATTACTTCACTATCAACACTAATGGAAATCCTATTGATCAGCGTGATTAATTTAGTCACTGTTGGACCACAAATCATTCCCACTGATCTCATTGTAATGCGGTTGCTAATAAATTATAGGGCTGTTGACAACCAGAGAAACTAATGTAGTGTTCAACCAATTGATTGGTAGTTGGATAATCGGACTCACCAAATTGTCTCCCCGATTGACAAAACTAGCCAAACGGCTCCAAGAGGTGACGCAGACGGTTCACTTTAATGTAGTCTGCTGGTTTCTTAAGCCTTGTCAACACGAAGACGATCTTTTGGTTTTGAAAAAAGAAAATTCCGTAAACGCGGCATCATATCAAGAAATGTGGCTGTCCACATGAATCGACTGAGAACGCTGTAGTACAGCCTCCAGACCTGTACGTGGCGCTGTGGCACTGCAGAGAGGAAGACATGGAGAATGCGCACCAAACTCTTACAATGTAATCCGCCATTGTTGTTAGTGGTTTAGCGTTCGTATCGCTTGCAAAGACGAACCAGGTTTTAAAAAGCAGTGTCTTTAGACTTTGCATTTGTCGCCCACTAGTGGATGAAACGCCCATATGAAAAAAAGCTAAAAGCTGTATACAATATGAGGTCTTTTAGAACTGTGTTGCCCCCTCCCCTCCCCCTCTGCTGATGTGAATGAATTAAGACTATTGATGAAGCACCTTATTTTTTTTCCCCTCATGAAAGTCGCACGAATCGACCAATGAGAATTTGGTGGGATGAGGGCTTATTGACCGCAGCCGTAAGAAATTCTAACAGTGTTTTCATACTGTACTTTAGCCAAGGCCATTTGGAGGGGAAGTCTGTAAAGCAGAGAGGGAGAGAGAGAGAGAGAGAGAGAGAGAGAGAGAGGGGGGGGGGAGAGAGGCTGGAAGCTCACATGAGATTCAGATAGATGATTTTACAGTGGCACTTTGGATTAGGCGTGTTTAAATCCACTTAAATCCGCTGTCAAAATGATAAGGCCTTTTTTGTGTAGATTCCACAGCTGAAATATAGGTCACACACAGCTGTGCAGAGGTGGCGAGCTTTCCCTGTGAACACATGCACATGTAGCGTGAATGCTCACCACAAAGACAGGCGAGCGCGCACACACATGCACACAAAAAAAAAAAAACACCACCACCACTTTACCGTCTCCCAGGGCAACAAGACCGGAATCTACCGATGAAGAGCGGGGAGGAGGAAGATGAGGGAATGAGAAAAAAAAAAGAGAGAGAGAGAAAGAGAGAGAGAGAGACAAGGCGCAAAAGACAACCCAGTCCAGCAAGACATATTGTAATACAGCTGCTACAGAGGTAATCTCAGCTGTGAGACACCTGCGTGTGTGTGTGTGTGTGTGTGTGTGGAGACTAGTGACTGATGGCACAGATATACTGTAGCTCACTCTCACGTACACATGACAGCAGTTACACCTGGGTGTGTATGTGCATCAAATAATTGAATCATTCCAGACGTATTAACCTGCACCACATACACACTCTGCAGAGGGATGACTGGGTCAAAGTACCAACACATCTCATTCATGTAGGTTATGCTATGGGCTTTGATACAGTTTAAATACACCCCCCCCCCTTAAAGGTACTGAGTTGCAGGTACCAAATAAAGCACAACTGTACGGGCTATTCAAGGAGTACTGAGTCAATGAAATTGATCCAAATAGAGTGGGTAATGCTGCTGTGTTGTAGAAGTTGGACAAAAGCAAAACAATCTGCATGAGCCTCAGTTGTTTGTATCAACAAATGCTTTTACCAACATTGTCTGAATCCAACTAATTTCAACAGCCAGCAGGTTCCATTGTTCCCGAGGAGATTTAATAGAAGTGTGCAGAAAGGTCTATAGCAGATAGGTAAAGAAGTGAAATCCAGAGCGTCTTCGAAGGTTAAAGTCTGTAGCTAGAAGAAATGAGTTGCATGCCTTTGCTAGGAAAGGATATGCCTTTGAAGTGAAGCAATATGCCTTTGATATATGTATTTATTTGTGACCGTGATATAAAGGGATCAGGACCACGCAAGGTATGGACTTTTCATACAAAGGACATTATTTAAGAGACTGTTCCAAGTTTCCACGTTGTAGGTTTACTTTAAAGTGAGACATGAAGCCCAAGTGACAGCTCGGAGAAACCTTTGTTAAACTTGTTTTGCCTTGTTCTCGGCTAACCTTAGCATTTACCCTCATAATTATGCGGGAGCGCCTCTTCCCACTCCGTTTGGCCCCCCGCCGTTCCAATGCTTCCAAATTATTTTGCTCCCATTTTAATGATCTCTGCTCACCACTCCCCTGTTCCCCTCAGTCAAATCTGTCCATTCTTTTCTCCTCCTCCTCCTCTGCCTCCTCCCTCACTCTCTCTCCACTGGGTATTGCTGATGATATTGGGTTTTTGGGTGTGGGGCAGCGCAGAGGTAGTGCTGGCATCTGCTCCAAGCGTTGGCTCGCCGCCAGCCTCTGAGCATCGCTCCGGCAACCGGAGTCACGCTGTTGGATTTATCTCCAACCAACCTGTCAGCTGATGCTCTTTGTGGGCGTAAGACGAGTGGGCATGGGCTCTTTTGGCATTTACACTGCCAAGGTACCCACGGGGAGATTTAAAAATGGAGGGGGGGGGGGGGTTGGTGAGGGAAGGGAGGGGAAGCCCCTTAGTGGAGACAGGCTTTAGAGAGAGGGAAGCACCAGACATCCAACACAAGGCTGAGAACTGAGGCTCTTAAAGAAAAGAGGGTACAACCATGGGCGAGTGGGAGCAAGGGATAGAAAAGGGTACAAGGCTGCATCCACTCTAATGGGTCTTGCATTCAACATCGGTGCTCAAGGTTGATGTAGTACGTTTTCAATTTGGTGGGGGTCAAGTGATGGGACCATGATGGATCAAGGAAGTACATGAAAATAGCTTTCAAAGCCTTTATCACACATTGTCTAGATGCTAAACCCCTGGTTGACGTGCTCAAAAAAGGCAAAGAACACCTTTACCTTTGGAACAACAACCAGGAAGAGGAAAACAACAACACCATGGTGCTCAGAAATGGCTCAGCGGCAATGTTACCATGGTAACCTCCATCATCGCCTCCTCCAACACGAAGTTCCCTCGACTCGCTCTTTGCCACTCTTGCTCCGAACAATGAAATATGAATGTTGACTGATGAATGAACACATGAGGTTTGCTGAGTAAGGTTGGTGCCTCCTAGTGTTTTCCCATCAATGCCGTGTCATTTGATGAAATGGTGTTCTTCCTTGCCGTTGTTTAAAAAGTGTGAAATTCTGCCCTTCCATGCCTTAGTTTGAAAATCCCAAAACAAGATCAACAGCACTTCCAAAAGTCTTATTTTTGGTTTCCAGGCATAACAACACTGCAAAAGTGGTGCACTTTTAAAACTAATAAATGTGATTGCCAATGTAGCCTTGGGAAAGAGGAGAACAGGGAAGAGGAGGACAGAGTGACAGAGGAGCCCGAGAGGAAAGCAACACCACATCTGAAGCTCATATCGTGTGTCGAGAGGAGAGAGTGAACAAAGGGGCAGCGCTCACACCCGTCACACACACAAAGCGGCTCAGTTACAAGAAGAGTCTATCACCTTGTGGCTTAAGTACTATTTTCCATTCTCTTTGAGCAACACCGTCACCAAAACAACAAAGTAAACCCTACCTTGGAGAGCGGAGAGGAGCTCATTAAAATCTAATTCCACTTCCATCAAGCGCCGGCCACTAAATGTTCAATAACACCAATCAGTCTCGGCAGTCGATGAGACGCCGCGCGTAAATGTCACTTCGTCCGTGCAGGGAACTCCCAAGATATCAGCCGCCGCTGCCGCCGCCGCCACCACCACCACCACCACGGCGAGGGCGGGCACGTGAGACGAGAGAATCATGGGTTTCAGCGATGATGAGCGATGAATCAATTGCTCGCTAATGTAGCCATTCAGGCAATTAGCACCGTGACAAATTTATAAGCAGCGATTACTCGGCTGGGCGTCCATGCAGATTCCTGAATGGAACTGATTCGGTTTAACCTGAATCGCACATGACTGGTCTTTGTCATTGGTTTTTGTAGGACATAATACTGTAATGATCAGTGGGTACTGCGTGTGTGTGTGTGTGTGTGTGTGTGTGTGTGTGTGTGTGTGTGTGTGTGTCTCTGTGTCTTAAAACTCCCGGGTGCCCAGTGAAGCAGAGGCGTCCTTGACAGCACACAATTTGCAACCAGCCATATCTCAGAGTACTTGCATTACAGCACACTACATTAAACAACAGTGGGATGTCATGACACATAACACTGTGTTTGTCTCTTCTTGTTTTAGACATGATGCCATTCATGAATACTGGTGTTTATCTAAAGCAGGGGTGTCGAACACGCAGCTTGCGGGCCAGAACTGGCCCACCGGAGGGTCCATTCCGGCCCATGGGGTGAATTTTTTTTTTTTTTTTTTTTTAATAATTTCATCATTTCCTGAAAGCCTTGACTAAATGTTTTATGTATGTTTTGATTGTAATCCCAATTGTAAAAGTTGTGCTGCTAGCTCATGAAATGTGAGCAATTTTACAATGTACCATTTTAATACTAAAACAAAGGGAGCAATTTGGACTTGATGATGTTGTTTACAGGTGAATTAGGACATACTAATCCCGCCCACTTGAGCTAGAATTTGGGCTCAAATTAGTTGAGCCCAAAAAAAAGCCCCCCCCCCGCCCCCCTGATCTAAACCATTATGAGATGATATTGATCGATCAAACTGATATCACCTCATGACAGTCCACAGCACGGTAAGCAAAATAACAATAATTATAGCAGCAGTAGTAGCTCTACTCGGGTCAGAGGTAGTGACAGAAACACGAAATTCCTTTGGCCATGTGACCTGAGTGGTCCAGGATCAGCAGTTCACCGAACTGACATCTGCAGACTAACAACTGAAAGTGAGATTTCCAAAGGGGGGGGGCGGGCGGGGGGCCTGAGCCAACCGATAAGGAGCTTACTCCAAGTCTAACATAACTCATTCGGAAAGTTACAACATGGGACGGATCCACTTATGCAGCAGCTCGCGTCAAACAGCAGCAAGAAACACAAATCTCATCATACAGGGAATCCGGCGTCACGTTAGCGTCCGAGAATTTCTTTGGATTCCTTTTTGTACTGATGGAAGTCACAGAGCAGGGACTCGAGCATGGGAGGAGCGGGGCAGGGGGCGGGGGGGCGGGGGTGCGGGAGGCAAGGAACAGGTGGAGGGGTACTTACGACAGTTCTCCTCGTCGCTGTTGTCCGAGCAATCGTCATCATCATCACATCTCCACAGGGTCGGGATGCAGCGTCCGTTCTTGCACTGAAACTGCCCGGTTTCGCATTCCGACTCCGTATGAGTTCCTGGGAGGTGAGAACACAACCAATGATCAGTGGGAGTACGGGAAGTACCAGATCTTTAGAGGCAAGTAAACCTGAGACTGAGGAGAAGAGTCATCAGCAACTGTTTACACCAATGTGCCACTTCCATTCAGTAGCACGGGACATTTTATCTTGCCTCAGCCAAGGAAGGTGTCTGAGGATCGTTATCTAACCAGGAAGCTGGTGTTTGCAAAGACGAGCGGGAATTTTCCACAGGGAGGCAGCTTGTTCAAAATCGTCCTCCTCTGTGCTAACTGAGATAATAGGCTCAGTCCACGTGTTTTCTCCAGTCCAGCTGTGTTGGAAATGAGTTCCTTTTGTGGCTTTATCCATGGCTACCGACCACCAGCGTCCTGCTGGCACTCACAAACAAAAGATCAGCTACAATGTGTGCGATTCAGGTGACGTTATTTCCATTTCTATTCGCAAAGAATTGAACATTAAAGTGTTTATACAGATTTCTTATCAATAGAAAATCACCTAAATGCACATATTGTTGTTTACATTACCCTAGAATGAGCCTTATCTACTGTATCTACATTATAGTGGGTCCTCTCCAGTGAAGCTATAACTATAGACTATCTGGATATTTTTTAATTCATCAATTAACTGAATAATTGGCACAAAAAAGTAACTTTTTATCATTCGGAAAACGACATGTATTCATGGACAAATCAAAACAAAGGAAGTGAATACACTACAAAACAAATGCTAATTATTACAATTAGCACACTTTGCAAAAAGTCCCTGTACTGCCCCTTGTGGGAGGCATGTGATGTCATTCCATTACAAAATTAGTTGCCAACTGTTTCAATAATGGATCCATTCACAATCAATCGATATTAACCCTTAACGTACGCACTTTGGAGTTTTTATTTTCACCACAAACCGTATTTCTGAATGAACAGTGAGATGAGGAGTGCTCGGCTGCAATGTGCAACCCCACCACTGGCTGTCACTAAATCCTACACACTGCACCTTTAATTAATGGCTGGTAAACTGCGGTAAATGATGGAAGCCAGACTGACACCAGACACGTGTTAGCGCCGTGGTGTCGCGTCTTTCTTCCGCATACACTGTCACCCCCTGTCAACACTGACAGTCAACAACACAACCCGGACCTAACCAACGTGGCGGCGGAGCGACATCAGTCATCAAACCACGCCGGGCGACAGGCTCCCCTCAGCGGGCTACGAACCCCACTTCCCCTGCCCCTCTCGCCGGAGCGAGTCCGCGGCTCGCTGCGTAAAAATGCCCCCCCCCCCCCCCCCCCCCCCCCCCCCCCCCCCCCCCCCGCACCCCCTTGTCCGCCTCTCAGCTCCTCTCCTCCGGCTGGAGACAAGTGTTTTCTTACCTTTAGCGCAGTGGAGCTCCATGAGCAGCAAATGTAACAGCACAAGCTTCCCGACTTGTGTCCACATCTTTAGATCCTTGCGCGGCGAATGCGGGCATGCACTGTGGTTGAAAAGCCAGGAGTGTGTCTCTGTGTTTGTGAGGAGTGTGTGAGAGTGTGTGTGTGCGTGTCAAACGTGTGTATGTGACCGTGTGTGTGCCTCAGCTCTGAGTGTGTGAGCGGCAGCAGCGGCAGCGGCGGCTCTTTCTGTGTCCGTGTTTGAATCGGCGGTGACGCGGAGGGGCGGGGGGAGGAGCCTGCGGTTCGTGTAGTCGCGTTAAAGCGACGACATCAAAGCGGCTGTTCCAGTAAAGTCATGTTAGCACAAAGTGCTGAGTCATTCAGAGCAGACACACCTCCACTCATTATATTCCTATTGTAATCTGTGTAATTATAGGTCGACACTAAGGAGTCCCTGAAGTCCTGGAAAGTTTCTTTGTTTTGTTTTTCTTAAGCAAACAATTGACAGTTACAGATCTTGTGCACACAGTCATTTATAATATGCATATATTAAAATTTAATATTTTTTTAACATCATTATTTAATGATTAAATAATAATGTGCATACACCCTGGAGTTGCTGGATTTTTTTGTAAATCTTTTGTTTAATTCGAGTGTTTTTATTTTTATCGGCCCAGTTCCCAGGTAAATGTGGTAGATTCCTCTGTTTTGGCTCTTTGGCCCCGCCCCCTCTGATTCCAATGCACCTGTAAGCACATTTTAACCTTCCTGTTGTTGTAGCAGGATGCAACACTGGCGTCGAAGACACAGGTGACTAGAGTGAAAAAGCCATGAAACGCTGCAGTCATACGCTTTGCACCACCTAGTGGTTTGGTGGTCTAATTGCAGAGTGATGCACACACACACACACACACACACACACACACACACACACACACACACACACACACACACACACACACACACACACACACACACACACACACACTGACACACAAACATGACTTATTTTCTTGCATGCACAAGCTACTGATCACATTTTGTGGGAACATTGCAAAAAGAAAATCAATGAGAATAAATCAAATAGAACTAGCATGCTAGTGTTCCTTTAATTGCTCACCCACTGTGGTCTCAGACATAATGGGATGAATAAAGAGGTCCGATACCATTTCCCCCCTGATCCCAGTCTTAACGCCATAAGCCAAGTTAAGCTATTCCGTCTCCTGGGTGCAGCTTCATATCAAACAGACAGACGTTGGAATTTCTCACTTTTCTCGCCCAAGCCTCTGCAATAGAGTGAATACATTTATTTTAGAAAAAACATCAAACTATTCTTTGAAGACGGCCTGGCGGCGTTTTTTTTTTGATGAAATTATCCAAAGTTTAGCCCAGAGGTTGAAATTAAACACTCGAGTGTTAGTCAAGAGAGCTGATGTCCATAGAGAGAGAGAGAGACACAAGCAGCTGTAAATCCACATCCTCCCAGTTTCACTTTTATATTTCTGCATCTTCTTGCATCTCCACCTGCAGTCTCTCCATCTCTTTTTAATGCCACCTCGTTTTAGCCGAGTAATTTCATATGTGTCATGAATTTCATTTCACTACCTGGAACATCAGAAATTCAACATCCCTAATCCCATCCCATGAGTAAACAATAATACAAGCTCTGCTGCTCTCAAGCTGAAGCAACTGTTGCCATGGGAAACACAACTATCTGACAAACAGAGGCGCTATTGGCTCCAAATTATAATTTTTTTTGGGGGTTACAACTCATTTCCCTTAAATGGAGGCTGTTTGGTTTGAGCACATTTCCAACTCTTGCACAGTATCACTTCTGTTAATTTTACAAAGTGGCTCCGCTCCCAACAGATGTAATCTCACGCCCAACTTCTGATCAAACTTGAGAGATCGACAGTTGGCTAATCATGGATGAAGCCATCGGCGATGACGTAACGCACAGACAGGTGTGTTCACCTGCGCTGCTGCTGCAGGGTTCGCTTTTGACCAATTGCATTTCGGAACAGCCCCTGTACGGAAATGACTTTAACACATGAATCAACACATGAATAATGAATCATACTCTACTGTATAAACACTGGAAAAGAAATACACACAACGTTTTTGCCTCTTATGCATTATTCACACACACACACACACACACACACACACACACACAAACACACACACACAAAAGAGTGTGAATGAAACATTAAAAAGCCGACACTGCTGCAGAGCATGTGCCAAATAAGGCTCTGCATCACTTTCACTTGAAATGTGTTGCCTATGTTTGTTATTACATAGAATTCCCCCTTGGGGGGCGGGGGGGGGGGGGGTGGGGGACGACAAAGGGGGGGGGGGGGTGAGGGGACGACAAAACCAGACCATAATAGAAAAGCGCGGCCTCGCAGATCATCTTATTCATCAGCGTAACATCACTGTGCGAATGCACCGACATGTTAAGTTGACGCGCACATTTGCATCCTATCTATTTCCATGCCAAGAGCTTGAATGTGCGCACAGCTGGTGCTACTACATCTCCGCGCGTACCTGTGATTTGTGCACAAGATGTTTCCGTGAATACCAGGCGTCTTTACATGTATGTTGTGTCATCTTCGATTCATCAAGTCTGAGGCTTTGCACCATGCGGGTGAAGCCGAGCAGCCCTGCAGTGGGGATGAGTTCGGGGATGAGCATGAATTAGAGCAGAAGAGCCGGAGCAGGTTTTCCTGTTCAGACTTTCTCGACAGCTGCCGGCAGCAACGGCATGAAAAAAAGAAAAAAGAAAAAAAGAAAAAAATATATATAATATATTCTCAATACAGTTATGTCAAGGGATGGGAAAGTGTATGACTTTCTGAAGATAAGTCCTTTGAAATTCTATAACAGTGAAAGTTCGAGAGAAGAAGAGAAAGTGCAGGTTGCAGTCAGCTGCGCCGTGACACCACACACTCCGTGCGCTGTATATGGAGATGGAGCGTAGGTCTCTCTCCGTGAGGCCCCTAGCGGCCTCCTCCTACTTCCTGGTTCACCCAAAAAAAAACGAACAAAAGGGGCGGGGCACAGGTAGCGCTGAGGTGGGCTCACGGTGCTGTCGCAGCATCCACAGAAGGTGCCAGCTCGGCCCAGGTGTCAGTCG
>JAFBJT010111072.1:0-7500 GCA_016785325.1 Chascanopsetta lugubris
CCCCCCCCCCCACCACCCCGACCAGATCCATTAGCCATGTTTTGTCTCCTCGGAGGAGGTCTGCTTCTCCAAACACATTCTTCAGCTGACCAACAGGCTTGTCTTTAGCATGTCTCTGAACTGCGAGTGCACAAAGCCCACCGTCTTCCATCCAGCTGAGGTCAGGAAGCCACGCCACTTCACTTTTTAAAAGCCTTCTTCTTCAGCAGCAACAATTAGCTGCCGGAGCTTCTCTCTGTCTAGCCACAGAATTGCACTTAATTATGCCTCTGTCTGCGGGAGTGTCAACATCATTCCCGCTCCACTCAAACTGCAGCAGCCAAGTCAGTGTACTGCGACCCATACTACCCGGTGTAAGGTATACAGTCTGTTAAACCGGTGCCCTGGGAAATGGTTTTTTTTAAACTCCCAGCAGGCCATTGTAAAAGAATGTTAATTAGTTCAACAATGAAATGTGTGTTCCCCACTGTGGAGCTCTTGGCATTGATACTTCTGACAGAGCCCAAAGGAGAGTTAAAGAGCAGCTCTTTGATCTGGACTGGATGGTGTTGGTCTGCACCAATGGCATCAGACATAAAGTGAATGCACAGGAATGGAAATTAAAGGTGCAGTGTGTAAGATTTGGTGACATCTAATAGTGAAATTGCATGTTGTATCCATCACCTCACCCTGACCCTCCTGAGCATGCAGGAGAACCTATGGTCGACTCCAGTTGCCATTAAAAGTCAAAATATGCTTAGGGCTACTGTAAAAACATGGCGGACCCCATAAAGAAGACCCCCTCCTCCTGTATATATACATTAATGGGCTCTTTTAAGGGTCATGGAAGAAAAGTAAATAATTTAGGTGATTATAAATTCCAGACAATGTCAGTATGCAATTGTTTTGTAATATTTGTAAGTGACAAAAATGACCAAAATCTTACACACTGCACCTTTACTATTTTCTTTTATTAGTATATGGACACCTTGATAAAGTCTTGCCAACCCTCTGGCCACCCTACGTATAAAAGTCTAGTTCCACCTCTGTACATCAAGAGGATTGTGAAAATCATCTTGTGACCCCTGTGTTAGACCATGGAAGTCTGTTTACGTCCAATTTTACAAACTGAACTTTTAAATGCTAATGAATGCATGTCAGCAATGGTTCCAGTGTAAACATGTACTCACATTCAATGGTTCAGTCATCAAAATGGTTCTTGCAAGTTCCAAGAACAAGCAGAAAAGTGAATGTGGTGATGTCAGGAGCTCTGAAGCCAACTTCCTACTCTCATGCCATGAGGTGCTGACTGTTGAGTTCCAGCTTAATGGACATTCGATGTTTGGTAATCAGTGTGTCGGCAAAGGTCACTGAGTGCCAAGAGAGTGATGTCATGTCCATGTCCGTGTGCCCAGGGGTTTAAAGGCAGTCACCCCCTGTCTTCTCATGGTGTAAGTAGCAGCTCACTGCCTAGTGAGAGGGGGGATTTGAACCCTAAGGCGATTTGGGAAAGGTTGTGTGTGGCTAATCTGCACTGATTCAAAGGCTATTATAACATAGTCCATATTTCCACTCACCCCTTCATCTCACTCGCTCTGGGATTGAACAGCCGTTTCTGTGGATGTACTGTACGCACATACTCTCCTCGGCTTTGATGAGCCCTTTGATGTCCGACTGTCTGCGGTGATGAGTCTGTTTCAGGGGGCTTTAAGCAGAGTGGGGTTGTGTGCACTGGCACACACAGGCTTGGCATTAGGCTTGGGTCTTGGCGCTTGGCATGTATGCCGGGCCTCATGGCGTCGAGAGTTGTTGTGCCATTGTGCCAGGGAGTCACGCTCTGCCTTGTGTCCCCTCTCGGGGCGTCACTTGAATAATCTCGGGAGTACTCTATGGGTTGTCCCTCTTTTTTTTCTTTTTTTCACTTTTTCCAGCTTTGCTCCGACCTAACACTTCCACACAATCTCTCTCTGTCCCTGCCTGTCTGGAAATATTGAGTGTTTCCAAGACAAAGGGACTCTTCTCTGTAATCGGGTTATCCAAAGCCGAGGAGGGTGTTTAGTATGATGGACTCCAAACAATGCTCGGCTCAGACACAGTCAGTCATGTTATTACTGAAAGCTAATGGATATTTAATTTGTATCGCTCCTCTGACTCTGACTTGTTAATATTCCTTAAAGGCTACTAACAAGACTTTTTCGTTCGAGTTGTAGTGGAATTGTCGCGCCAAGTCAAGACTCAACTTCTACTTCAATCAAGCTGCACCAATTTCTTAAATGTACTTGATTGTATCCAACAAGATACTTTATTATGATTATTCCCGCTATCAAACCAATCAATAAAAGAACAGATGAGGTACAGTAAGCATACTTGCAAAAAATGGACCGGACCATTTCAGATATGATGCAGACAAAAGATATTAGGGCACTATATCAGTTCAAACACTAAAACCTGTTGATATTGTGCTACTGATTCAGCTGAGGGTGTGGAATGCCTCAGTATTCACAGATGCATTCCCTCAAACCTCATGTCCATTGAATCATGAGTTTGTCCATCACCTTCTCCCCTTGCTCCAGATCTGTCTCTCTCTCTCTGCCAAACATCCACGTGCACCGACATCACATTCGAGTAATTTCGGTTGCATCAGACTCCTCATTCTCTTCTCTCCAATAAAACAAGCTTTTCACACTTTGTTGGTCCGTGTCTCTGCCTCCCTCCGTTTCCCCCTTTCAACTTCACCCGGTCATGGTGAAGGAATCTATAACTCACAGCCAGCTCGACACGTGCGCTTCAGCTGAGAGACTTCCAGTGAAGTATTTGCCGTGTATGCCTGTCATTTCTTCGAGATTATTGCTGAAGGCGTTCTCCTCCACTCTTCAAAAGGTCTTATATCAATCAAATGTTTGGATTTATTGTCTTTTAAGTGCAATTTTCTACATTTCTGACAATGTTCAGATAAGGTAATGACCCGGGTCATGGATCAATCTCCTCTGCAGAGTAGATCCAGTGTAGATAGTCCCTCTGTGAGTTGGTGAAATGCCGTCATGGGATTTTCTGTGTTTGTGTGGTTTGCACTGAGGCAGCAGGGAGTGCAGACTGCATGACCTCCAGACTCTCAGAGTTCATCCGTCACCCGTAGACCAAGGCCAGTCACAGCAGTGTTGGATTCCATATTAATATTAGATGTGAACCTGGATGGATGGATGGATGAATGGAGGGTTGGATGGATGGGTAAATGGAGGATAAGTGGACAGTTGGATGGATGGATGGACGGATGGATGGATAGTTAGATAGATAGATGGTTGGATAAATGGATGGATGGATGGAGGGAGGGATACTCGATGGATGTATGGATGATGGACGGATGGTTGGATGTATGGACTGATATATGGATGATTGGGTGGATTGATGGATGGTAGGATGGATGGACAGATGGATGGATGAATGGATGGTTGGTTGGATGGCTGGTTGATAGGGTGGATGGATTGATGAATGGTTGGATGGATGGACAGATGGATTGATGGATGAATGGATGTATGGATTGATGAATGGTTGGATGGATAGGTGGACAGTTGGATGAATGGATGGATGGGCGGATAGATAGATGGTTGAATGGATGGACAGATGGATTGGTGGATGAATGGATGCATGGATTGATGAATGGTTGGATGAATAGGTGGACAGTTGGATGAATGGATGGATGGGCAGATGGATAGATGGTTGGATGGATGGACAGATGGATGGTCGGACCAGGTCAGGCATGGCTCTGAGTTTTGAACACTAACAGTTCTCTTCAGCCTGACTCAGCATTTTCCCTTTGCTTCCTCACACAGAGGACTCCCAGAGACTGGTCTCCATTGAGAGCAGAGGGAACATGGGAGAGGAGCTGGACTCTCTCACTGTGAGGATAGAAGATCAGCACTTGACCGAGAACAACTCCATTGGTTCACAGCCCCGATCCCCGCGCAGACACAAGCGCTTCCTCTCTTACCCCCGCTACGTGGAGCTGATGGTCACAGCTGATGCCAAAATGGTCCGTCATCATGGGCGCAACCTGGAGCACTACATCCTAACAATCATGTCAGTAGTAAGTAAAAAAATGTTTCTAAAAATTATCATTTTGCCTAAATGCTGAATATCTATTAAAATGTTAACTAGCCTATTATCGGATAACTTTAGGATTATCATTGTAGTTTTTCTACTTCTACTAGCATCTTGCTAGTAAAGCTTTGGTGCACTTGCCTATCTGGCTAGTTTGGTAAACTTAGCTTCTAGCTACTTTAAAGGTGCAGTGTGTAAGACTTTAAGTCATTTCAGTCACTTCTATTGGTAAAAGAAATATCACATTAACCTTAAATGAGCCCATGAATGTATATTTTCACGAGGTGCGGGCCCTCTCTACGAGGGCCGCCATGTTTTTACAGTGTCCCAGAGTGGACTTCTTCAACATCTTTTCAACTGAAGTCTACCATAGGGTGCACCTGCATGCTCAGAAGGTTGAGGGTGAGGTGTTGGATACAACATGCAACTTCACCACTAGATGTCTCCAAATCTTACACACTGCACCTTTAATTTTCGAACAATGATTTAAGCAAGTCTTTACAAGCTAGGTTTTAAAATTGCCATGTCATGCTGAATATACCATGTGCTGCAACTGGAGTTAATCCAGATTAAATCAGACCCTGTGCAACAATATGAGATCGCTCTCTTCAAAAGCAAATTTCACTTTATGAGCAATTTCATATTGGTTTTGCTCAAAATGTAGTAAAATGACACCTAAATTATCTACCACATAGCAAGATAAGCGAGGTACGAAAAATACAATTTTCCTAATTCGTGGTTAAAGCGTGTGAACTTCAAACAGGATTTCTAAGCGCGAGTCCTTGCGTGACCCCAGTGTGTTATTGCATCAGTATAAGTGGCTCAAGTTAATTGTTAAAAACCCCTGACTCAGAAGTTTGATCTCTCTTATGAGTCCCGGGTGTGTGTGGGGTGGGCTGAATGTCAATCACACCAGTGAGCAATCACTGTGATTGATTGTGTATCGGAGTATCCATGTTGGGGGTCTGAGTGTTGTCAATGCAAGGTGATTGTGGTGAACTATGTAAAAGGGACTGTTGTGTCTGGGCCTGTGCAATCTAGAAGACTCATTAACCTATGAAGTAGTAATGATTGTCAGTGAGGTGTTGTGCTTAAGTGAGGCTAGTTAGCATTGCTGCTAGATTCCTTGCTTGAGCTCTTTATGTTCATGGCTGCAGACTAATGCTTGTGGTTGGCCTTAGTTGTGTCTGTCCAGGTTTGTTTGTTTTTGCCAAACTAGCCATTTTATGCTAGCTTCAAGCAGAAGAGAGATACAAAGTATACAAAGTTGAATCCATTGACTTCAATGTAAAGTAACATCTTATGCAGATGATGTAATGATAGGCGCTCATCATCTGTAGCATTACAACCAGCCCACGACCTTGATCAGCACCATTTTTCTGGATTAGTGTTCAGTCACCATTTAAAGGTATTTACATGGTCCTATGTCACCATAGCCTTAAAGGTGCAGTGTGTAATATTTTGGTCATTTGTGTTACTTAAATTTTTTTTTTTTACCAACATTTACATTTTCAGGAATTTATAATCACCGAAATGTTTTATTTTTTTCCATTACCCTTAAATGAGCCCATTTGTGAATATTTACACGAGGAGGGGGATCCTCTCTATGGAGGCCGCCATGTATTACAGCAGTAAAAGTGGACATATCACATATCTTTTAAGTTGTATTGACAACTGAAGTCTACCATAGGTTCTCCTGCATGCTCAGACGGGTGAGGTGATGGATGCAACAGGCAACTTCACCTCTAGATGTCACCAAATCTTACACACTGCACCTTCAAAGTATCATGTTTGAAGTGTCTGAAATGGAAAAACTCAGCATCTTACCATTTACCGACAGATCTCTCACAGAGAGTGAGAGTATGAGTATTCTCGGCTCATCCCTTTGGCCTAAACGGCTGTGTGTGATCCAGTCGTGACAGCTCACCCATTGAAGGCTGCCGACCACCTTCCATCTGCCATTTCCTCTGAACACGTACGATAACAAACACAAAGCATTAAGAACAGACGGTCCTGTGTCACGGTCGGACTAGGAGCAAGCAAAGACAGGGGCTCCCTTTGCCCACTTTGGACAGTTCTGGGCTGCGTTTGCCTCCGCCCCCTTCCCTCCCCTCCCCTCCGGGCTAAGACAAGCTAAATGTTTATAATGGACTAATGAGTTCCTGTCAGGAGACTGCTGCACACGGCCTCAGGAGACCGCTGGCTGACCGTGACAGGGGTGTGCATGAGAAAAGCGGGAGGAGAGAAGGGGTGGGGAGGGGATTGTTTTGCTGTCCTCACACAGGGGTTCCGACGTCCCACTCTGCCTAAGTTTCCGATCCAGAGTTTTGGTTTAGCGAAGGTCTGTAGCGGGATGGTAATTGGTTCAAATACCTTGTTGATTAAACTTAGCCAGAGGGACTTCAAGGCACTGTTTTGATGACCCAAAAATGCGATTGCTCCAGTACACGTGTCAAACTTGAACTTACATGAGGAGGAGGTCCTCTCTACGGAGGCTGCCATGTTTTTACAGTAATAAAAGTGGATGTCTTAAACATCTTTTGAGTTTTCATGACAGCTGAAGTCTACCATCGGTTCTCCTGCTCAGAAGGGTGCGGGTGAGGTGATGGATACTACATGCAACTTCACCTCGAGATGTCACCAAATCGTACACTGCACCTTTAAGTAGTCCTTACATTTCGTCCCACAATTAAAACTGGCCCCTTGAGAGCAACCATAATGCTGATGTGGCCCTCAGTGAAAATGAGTTTGACACCCCTGCTCCAGTACTTCCTTTCTCCGAATAGTTGCTACAAAAAGTAGACCCCACTGTCCACCATCTTTGTATTGGTCGACGTTTGTGCAGGTTGGCATTTGTTTGTCTGTGTCTCGTCTTTGTTACAGGTAGCAGCGGTGTACAGGGACCCCAGCGTTGGAAACCTCATCAATGTCATGATCGTCAAGCTCATTGTCGTCCACAACGAACAGGTGAGTGCTGCCTGAATGCTACCTGTGTCCAAAGATGGCTGACGTCAGCGCAGGTGTACCGTGGGGCCTGGCCTTTAGAAAAAGGGCACAGTCGAGCGCCCTGTCAGTCTCTGGAGAGAGAGGTGGACACAAGCGATACCACAGTGCACCTGCATATGTAATGAAAAGACTCGCTGTTACACGGGACGCATGGATTTTATATCATGGCATATGCCTTCATTTATATACAGCTTAGCTCGGGTTCATCGAGGGCTTCATCATAGGGGTGGCACGGGGGTCACAGTGGGTAGCAATGTCGTGCCATAGCAGAAGAGTTGTTGGTATGGTTCCAGGTGTGACCAGGTGTCCACCTGGGATTCCTTCAACGGTCCAAAGACATGCGTGTGATATGCAGGAGGCCTGAGCAGGGTGAATTGCCTGTTTACCCAATGCAATTATTGATTGGTTTTAGCCCCT
>JAFBJT010111072.1:12500-22500 GCA_016785325.1 Chascanopsetta lugubris
CAGAGCTCATTACTGTGCCAGAGGCTTAATTATGGCTTGGGGGGGTATTTTCCTTCAGGCCCTCGGCCCCTGCAGGGTGGGCCTCATGCCAGCCATGCTTGATCTTGTTTGTGTGGTGGTACAGATCGACCCCTCAGCCACAGCCCCTGCAAGCCCCTGCAGCCCCTGCAAGCTCCCGCGCCGCAGCACATCCTGTTGTAAACACGTCGGACATCACGCAGCTGCACGGGATCCTGTGTGTATAAATACACATGCTAGCATATGTGGCGGCGCTGCATGTATCCGTGAGCGTGCGGTTTCACCAGAGATGGAGGAGCAAGGAGGAGCGAGGTCTGCGGACGTCATGGTGACAGATGATAATCAAAATAATCATTCATCGCAGCTCATCAGTATTCTCATGTGTCGACTGTATACAAGAAGGTCAACACTCAAAAAGGTCAACATGTGTGTAGTGATGTGCATGGTGTTGCTGCCCCCGACTCTCCCCTCCTCCGGCATTAAGCTCTTTGAGAATGTGAGACGACGACCCTTGACATCCAAGTGATGAGCTGGAGGTGATTGCGGCTGGCTTGTTGACCATGTAGGTTGAGAGGATGGACGCTGATGGGTGTTGTCCATGCGCCTACCTGATACCTAGAAGGTCTATTGAAGGTCTTTTTGTGGTTTTATGTGTTTGCAGGTAGAGCAGAGATGGGGTTGTTTTTGGAAAGAGACAAACAGGTGGACAGATACGGTGAAGGGCGGACGGCTTAGCGCACCAATGTGTGACCCAGCCGAGATCACGCCGGGTGACCCCATGTTAAAAATGGCTGAACGTAAATCTTGTGACGTTGATCCTTCTTGCTATGACCCCAAGCAGCTGATTATCACTTTGTGTGTGTTCCTCTTGCCCCACCCACCCCCCACCTCCCATTCACCACACTTTTATTTTCCTCCCAGGTTCAACATGCCCCACGACGACAACCCAAAATGCCGTGAGGCCGGCATGAAGCACCAGTACCACGTCATGGCGCCCACACTCAACTACGACACCAACCCCTGGTCGTGGTCCAAGTGCAGCCGCAAGTACATCACAGAGTTTTTAGAGTGAGTACCCAAACCCATACATCCATTGTTTACCAGTTTTTAAAGGTCAAAGGGTAACCTGGAACCATCCCAAAGCTTACCGCAGGTGAGAGGTTGGGTACCATGGTTACATGAAAATAGAGTTTGTTATTGGTCTGTAACCTTAACCCTAACCTTATTATCTTATTGTTTGATATCCTCCATACTACAATTATGGTGACAAAATAATATAAGATTGTATTTTAACCCTTCATACTTCAGTATTAAAAAATGGCTGATCCTTATATTTGCCGATGTACCTCACGAAAACCAATCCACTTACTTATGTGCACCATGGACCCGGCATCAACTGAGTCTTTGTCAGAGACGCATGTAGGGGAGTTGTCCAGTTTCTAAGTCATGGGTTTTGTAGATAGTGTCATTATAGCTGTTCTCCCGACGCCGTCTCCTCCACTTCGAGCAATTGCGGCTGACTATCTATTCTGCTCATGCTGTCGATGTTAAACCGAAGTCCCAAATGTCTTTGAACTGTCGGAGGAGGCTTAAGTTCCTCAATCAAATATGGAGAGAATTCTCTTATTGTTTGATATCCTCCATACTTCAATTATAATGAGAAAAGAATAAAATCTTATATTTCAACCCTTTGTAATACAGAAATAGTCTCGGCCGATGCTTTCATCGGACTAAACCGAAATACTAGCTGACGTATCTGTTACAACAACCACTCTATCTACTTATATGCACCTTGCACATACTGTTGCCATGACAGTCTTTACAACAAGCCAGAGAAGCTACACCACTGATGAAAGGAGTTAGTTAGCTGTTCCCCCCCACGACGTCTCCTCCACTTCTAGCAGTAGTGGCTGATTGTTATGCTGTCAATATTAAACCCAAGTCTACATGTCTTTGGCCTAAAGTACCTCAATTTAATATGAGCAGGTCATGCAAACACCACACAGACGCAAACCAATCTGGGGTTCAAGCAGAAAACCTTCTGTCTGCAAGGGGGACACTGCCAACCACCGTTCACAGATTTATAAACAAAAAAATCGCAAAAATTGGCCTCCCTTGTGAAATTGAATTCATAGCTACTCCATTTCTTTTTGTCTTCATCCCATTTTTGCATCAAGAGCGTCAATAACTTGTTATTTTTTTTGTTGTTGTGACATGGCCGACTAAACAAACTCCATCTAAATCTCTCCCAGCACTCCGCAGACAGGTCAGCGCAATGTAAACTTTGCCGAGGTTGTTATTGCCTGGTGTTGAAAGAGTATTTCCTGTTTGAATCTGAGGGGTCCTCTACGGCTGACCCCCGAGCGATAGATCTCCAACAGCCCCTTCTCAGGGTTAGTCCTGCTGCTCCCAAGATGCTGCACAAATAGAGCCAGGGCTCGTAACTCAGGGCGATGGCTCCTTCAAACCCAACATCACTGATCTTGGTGAAGGGTTTCCTTCAAGATTGGAAATGTCACTTATAATTAGATAACGGGACGTGACCCTTTAATCTTTGCCTCCTCTCCTCTGTTAATTGTCGAGGCGTTCACAAAGGACGCCCTTGTTGTCCAGATACATCTCGAGGGTTCAGTGTTAAGGTTGTGCTCTGTCCGCATAGTTTCCAACTAGCGATGACCTCAGCATCGAGTGGTTGGAAAATATTGCTCAGATTATTTTCTTTTATCATCGGGATTTGTCTCTCAGCTGTGTTGGGTTTCTGTGAAGGGAAGTCAAATGTCTTTGTGATGAACGTAAACAATATGAAACAAAGCAGGTGTAGTAAAAGTAGAAGCAGCTCTCGGCTCAAGTGTGGGAGCCACGGCGGTGGGAAAGGCCCCTCCAGACCAGAGTGCTTTTGAAGTCCGTCTTCAGCCAACAATGAGAAGCATTGATTGGAACCTCTGCAGTACCTCTCCTGGTCAAGTACACCAGTTCTTCCACTGTCCATTTGTCTCTGTTGAGCAACTTCAACCTACATCACTCACCTACCAGTGTGGAACAAAGCTGAGGACCCAGCCACTACTATTGAACTCCCGCATCAGCTGTGTTGGGTTTCTGTGAAGGGAAGTCAAATGTCTTTGTGATGAACGTAAACAATGTGAAACAAAGCAGGTGTAGTAAAAGTAGAAGCAGCTCTCGGCTCAAGTGTGGGAGCCACGGCGGTGGGAAAGGCCCCTCCAGACCAGAGTGCTTTTGAAGTCCGTCTTCAGCCAACAATGAGAAGCATTGATTGGAACCTCTGCAGTACCTCTCCTGGTCAAGTACACCAGTTCTTCCACTGTCCATTTGTCTCTGTTGAGCAACTTCAACCTACATCACTCACCTACCAGTGTGGAACAAAGCTGAGGACCCAGCCACTACTATTGAACTCCCGCACCTGAAGTGTCCCGCCGTTGTGCAACGACTTACGCAGCTCCATAAAGCAGCCATTCATTCCCTCCTTGGCTCGGTTGCCGTTTGATGTCAGCCTCGAAATTGTAGATTTAAAAGTGACATTTTTTGACTGTTGCCAAGTGCTAATTGTGGCGGTAGCTGGGGGCTGAAACTGCATGATCATTATTGGCAGCCGAGCCCTGTAATTTAACATCACACTCCTCCAGTAGCCTAACCGTGAGTGCAAAGTCAGCTATATTTCTTCATCTAAATTTAGACATCTCTGCCATGTCACATCAGATTATATAAAATCACTGTCATTATATTGTTCTGTATTTTTATTCTCTCTATATTACAACATTCTGCAATTTCATTGGTCCTGTTTGATCAAACACTCTCCAGGAATGTAAAAACTACTGTATTGCAATATGTTATATATGGAAACTATGACTCAGCATGTTCATATGATGCTATAGGAAATAGATTGACCAGATAGACCAGATACTAAAATAGACTCCATAGACTATTTACTCCATTTAAAATGTACAAACTAACTAAAGTTGCCAAAATCACCACTCGATATGGTGCCAAGTTTGCCACATGCTAACCGTGGCTAACTCCATTGTTTGGTGTGTGATGTAATAGGTCAGCCAGCAATAGGTCCTTGAATTGGGACACGTCCCATCCTGTCATAGCAGAGTTGGAACATCAGTCAATAAATAGATTCCCTTCCCATTCTCTTATATTGGGGACAAGGACAATAGTGTGTCCCTGTCTCATAGACTATATATATATATATATATAAAGATGGATGTAGCACCCGTGACATCACCCATAGGTTACAGAGTGCTCATCAGGCTCTAACTTCTCCTACTTCTACTCCTACTTTAAGAATGGGCAAAGAGGCGTAGCACAGGTGGAGCTGGGGGTTGGCCCATGGTGCTGTCACAGCATCCACAGGGCGTGCTGGGCCAGCCCAGGTGTCACTCAAAAGACCACGCCCCTTAATTCACCTCTAATGGTGACCATTTGAACATGGGAATCTATGGGGATTGACTCGCTTTTGGAGCCAGCCCCAAGTGGCCACCCTGTGAACTGCAAGTGTTGTATTCATCTGTCAGCCACTCACTCTGTCTTAATCATCATTCCATTAGGGTTCCTGGACTTTGATTAGACAGATGAACAACCGCTGACAGATGCTGTAATATATGTCTCTGTGATTCCATGATAGTCCCTGAAGTCCCGCCCCAACTCCCCTGTTCCCCCCGCCCCCACCCCATGAAACACGGCAGTGTCTTACATCACAGCTGCAAATGAAAGAGGGGGAAAGAAACAAAGTGACGGGTAAATCCCATGTAATTATCGGCTCCCGCCGCATCAGCTGGAGCTGCTGTACAGAGGTGCAGGTGCTTGGGCTTCTTAAAACCCAGGATGAAATTTGTCAACTCAGCAAACACACGCCGTGTAATGACACATCTGTACAACTTTTCAAAAGTAAACATGCTCCTTTGAGGCTCCGCTCGCATGTTTGTCTAGCGCCTTTTCCCACATCCACTAAGGCCAATGGGTTTATATGCCGACTAAGTACATTTAGTCCAGTTTTTGTTTTTATTGTCTTATTGTGTCAGGAGTCGGGGTGTGGCTGATGTACAGCACAATCCGTCAATCCGTCTTTATGCGCTGCAGTGTAACTTAATCAAGGTGCTTTATGATTTCACAGTGCACCCCCCCCCCCCCCCTTTATGATTTCACAGTGCCCCCCCCCCCCCCCCGAATGAAAATGTGGTCTGTATCCAAATGTTGTCGCGGGGCACCTGACACCGGTTTCAAAGCTGCAGTGAGGGCAAGTGGTATCAGTCTTCCTGTTAGGTAACCGTGGAGACCACCCACAGGGGATGATCACAGACAACAACACAGTCATGTTTACTTTCCTACTTATGAAAGAGATGACACATGTTGATACTTGATGACACATATATGTGTGTGTGTGTGTGTGTGTGTGTATGTGTGTGTGCATTTATATCATGTTTGTAAACACACCTCTCTATTCATGCTTGTTTCCCAGTACCGGCTATGGAGAGTGTCTCCTGGATGAGCCGGTGGGGAGGACGTACGAGCTGCCCACCCTCCTCCCAGGTCAAATCTACAACGCCAACAGACAGTGTGAACTGATGTTCGGGCCCGGTTCTCAGATTTGCCCCTACATGGTACGTTGGCTTGCTATTAAAGCTAAAAGTGAGGATTTGAGATATGAAGTGGAAGTAGAGATCTTCAAACCCTCAACTGAGGCTACGTATACTGTACGTTCTAATGCAGGGGTGGGGGGGGGCCTCATAGGGAACACTGATTGTTACCAGAGGCCAAAGAAACTTTTTTTAATATCAAGACTCATTCAGTTAAATTTTTGAAAACATCCTATGGGCTACTTATTCATATATTATCTATATCATCTTTATTTCAGTCAAAATAACTCCGAACACCATGTTATGAAGAATCTCAAATGAATGTTAAAACAACATGACTTTATAGTCAGTAATTATCAAATGTGTGTCAGGAAAATAATTTCACATTCTCCACAAACAATAGAAAAATGATATTTGAAAATTAGATTGTTCTCTAAAATGGGAGTTTTATTTTGAAGGCTAAGAAAGCGAGGGGGTGCGGCTGTAAGCGGAGGCTACCGGACGCAGCTGCTCCATCCTTGCATGTTACAGAAGAATTTAAAAATAAAAACATATTTTTTCGAGTGTCATGTTTAAAAGAGTGCAGCTCGCACTCGACCCCGCGGGCCACATTGAGCAACAGTGTTTGTTGTATTTTAAGGTGGAGTGAATTCTCATGTCTAATATAAATACAAACAGGCAGATTAACTCAATCTGTTGTTGACAGCGCAGCCATTAATTACAACCTGATGCTGAATGCATCTCCCACTTGTCTGGGAACGGGTGAAGTTCCTTGCTACTACAACTCAATTATTATTGATTACAACATATTAAAATGCTTCATTTATTTTCTATCTTTTATTCATTTATTTTTATTTTCATTTTTATTCTTTTTTCTTTATTTTATCAAAAAAAACTGTTGGACTGGAATCACGCACACATGAGAGAGGAAGAAATATGTTGTCACTTTAAATCTGCCATGGGCACAATTAAACCCCTTTAATTTATATTATTGTCTGTACAATGTTCTCACATTATATCCAGCCCAAATAATGATTTATTAAAAGTGGTTCCATGCCTGCCTTTCTCTAATCCCGCCCCCTCCTCCTGCAGAAACAGTGCAAGAGGCTGTGGTGCACCAGCGCAGAGGGGGACCACAAAGGGTGCCGCACGCAGCACATGCCACTGGCTGATGGGACCGACTGTGGACATGGAATGGTAAGTTGATCCATATGTGCACGTCTGAGCTGCTTAATTCCCCCTATACTTAAACCGTATGTCATTTTTTTATTGAGTACTGCGGTGGATTTTAAAGGCCAGTTCACAACATGAACCAAGGCTGTGATGTAGTGTAAGGAGGGTTTTATGAATGAAATGTTGCATGACGACATGTGCAGTATTTAAAGGTCCAGTGTGCAGGATTTATAGTGGCGGAAACAGCTTATGGTGATATTGGAAGCAGGTTCCCTCAGATGCTCCGGACGTCAGCCCCTTTTACGCCAACATTCCCTTTTATTACCAGATATTTATTTAATCGGGTAAAAGAACTCCTGGTAATATGTGCTTCCACCTCAAAGTTCCAGGTAATTGTATTCTAATGAGTTAGATGACGAATTGGGGAATTGGTCAAAGAAACTGCACTGCACCTCCAGTCCAGTAGGTGGCAGTAAGAAGAAGAAGCTGTGGGCCAAACAAGCCCAATGACGGACATGTTTCCCCCGATAGTTCTCTGGTAATAAACTTTGGTCAGCATGTCGACCTCATGACATATGGCTGGGGGTTTGATAAACATGACATGACATAGATTCTACCCTAGGTTCTCCTGGTGAGGGTGAGGTGATGGATACAACATGCAACTTCACCTCTAGATGTCACCAAATCTTACACACGGCACCTTTAACTCATGTTAAAAAAAAAACTATGATGGATCATTACTAGCCACCATGACACCATGTTGCAGCACTGTGTTTACTCCTGTTTTCCAATCAGCCTTGGCCTCATCAGGGTTCAGGCCCGATTCACAAACGCAGCCTTCGCTTTGAATCCGCCCTCCTCTCGTTCACTTCCTCCACAGAGCAACACGGAATAACTTATCATGCATTACTCCGCCGCCCGCGAAACCCATGTAAATGTGGTCAGGTGATGGGCCTCAGTTAGAGACTTGAGGCTTTACCCTCAAAGTTGTTACGGGGGCCCCCAACCCCCATTAGCCCTCATGTTCTCTTTCGCTCTGGGATGCTATGCTAATTAGGACTGAGACGGCGGGGTCAGTCTTCTGAAGATGCATGGAATAGAATGGGGGCGCGGGGGAGGGGGGGGGATTCTTGAGAGAAGGTGAAGACGTAGTAGGCTCTCTTTGAAAGAGGACGCCGCCCGCCGTTCACAGTTGAGTCACCTTGTAGTGAACCCGTGACCCCGAAACCTCTTTAAAAGGCGGGTGAGTGGGTCAGTGGTCAGGCCGCAGCAGAGCCCCGGCCAGCGCTCGCACAAAGGACCTCACATCAGTGATTCCGAAGGGCAGGAGGCGGGAGGAGAGGAGTGAGGAGGAGGGATGAGGATGTGGCGGGCCGGTGTTTAACATTCGGAACATGCATGAAATGAGGGACTCTCTCTCTCTCTCTCTCTCTCTCTCTCTCTCTCTCTCTCTCTCTCGCGCTCTCCCTCCTTAACCCTCTGCCCTCCAGGCTTTATAAGCCATACGTTTTGTAATATCCTTTTATGTGGCTCCGTCTCCCTCATCACCATGTTCGGTTCTGGATCAGCACCGTGCACTGAGGGGGAGAACTAATCCAACTACAACACTTAGAATGCTTAGAATGGTTCCTGGGACTGGTGCCGCCATGGTGTTCTCAGCTCTGTGTGTGTGTGTGTGTGTGTGTGTGTGTGGGAGAGACCATTGTTTTAATGAGAGGGAGGGAGTTTCCTTTAATAAGCTACAAACCCTGAAACCCTGTTAACTAACCTGCATTTTAATCATTTCAACACTCGTAGGACATAAAGTTCCTTGGAAGTCCATATTTCTTGGACCAGACCAGACCCAGACTCACAATAGTAGGAGATACAATGGAGCCATTGCGTGGTTGTCCCACCTTCCCTGAGCAGCTATGATACTTCATATTAAAGGTGCAGTGTGTAAGATTTGGGGGTGAGGTTGCATTCAGCATGCAGGTGAACCTAAGGTAAACTTCATGTCATTAAAACTCAAAAGATGTTTAGTATGTCCAGGTTTACTACTGTAAAAACATGGCGGCCTTCATAGAGAGGACCCGCTCCTCATGTAAATATACATTAATGGGCTCATTTCAGGGTAAAGCACAGGTAAAGTTGGGGTGGGCCCATTGTGCTCTAGCAGCATCCATATGTCAGCCCAGGTGTCAGTCAAGAGGCCACGCCCCTTAATTATGCACAATTTCAAATACATTGAGACAAAAGCTGTAGTTTGTACCAAGCTTTAAACATGTTTCATTCCCCTCTAAAGTTTTTAACATGGGAGTCCATGGGGACTGACTCAAGTGGCCACCATGCGACTCATCCTTCGGGGTTTCCATCATGTTCGATGTAAGACTTCAACCTTATGAACGTCAATTGCCCAGATGCTGTTCTATCATACATGAGGAAGATGAATGCCACTAGAACGTTACCATGGAGATGGCATGATGATGTCCGTAAGTCACACGTCACATGTCGCAAAGGTACATTCTAAAGATAATGCAGATCTCAAAACTAGGTCAACCTTATTGTTAGCTGTTAGAGTCTATGTCACGGTGACACAAGCTCTCCAAAGGTGTTTGGAAGAAACCCTGCGATTTCAAAAGCTACTACACAACAATAACTATATAAATCCACTTCTGACATTGGTTGTTTTCTGTTGGGAAAAAAACAGTTTTCTTTCATTTCTTTCTGTGTGTGTGTGTGTATGTGTGTGTGCATGCGTGCGTACGTGTGTGTGTATGTGTGTGTGAGTCGTGGCACCAGCTTTGTTTGTGATGATGAGGCCCCCGGGTTTCATCAGCATGCAGGGGGCCGTTTGAAGTAGCGTGAGTTGAAAGAGCAAGGGGACCCTGCACCGACACTCACCTGTCCATACAAGAGTGCTTTAATGTGGTGTGTGTGTGTGTGTGTGTGTGTGTGTGTGTGTGTGTGTGTGTGTGTGTGTGTGTGTGTGTGTTCGTTCCTCATTCTGCCTGGTAATCTGTAAACCCAGATGGCTCTTTTTGATTCTCTATTGTTCTGTGTATCTCTTTGTGCCTCTCTTTCCATTTTTTTCATTTTAATCTTTATGCTTCTTGTATCTTTGTTGCTGAGCGGCTGTGGCTGTGACGTCTTGTCTAAAGGTTCATTGTTGTTGTTGTTGTTGTTGTTGTTTTTGAAGACGGCCCCTGCGCAGCCTGATGCTTCTGAAACTC
>JAFBJT010111072.1:24165-46479 GCA_016785325.1 Chascanopsetta lugubris
GCGTGTGTGTGTGTGTGTGTGTTTTGACTCTGTGTGCAAGTACATACATGTGGACGCTCTCAATGCATGGTTGTGGGATTATCTAACTTTTCAGTGTAACCACACACACACACACACACACGCACACACACACACACACAGACACACACACACACACACATATGCAGATGTGTGCGTCCAGATTAGGGGCCCGCTGCCGCCGTCTCCATCAATAAGGTGCCTGTCAAACTGCCGCCCAACGCTCTGCCCTGTAGCCCCGCCCCTTTGTCGGGGTCCTTTTAACGGCATCATGGCTCAGTGGGTGGCGGCCCAGGCTAAAAAGTGTCAACTTGAGTGTGGTCTTGACTGGAAGCCCCGCCCTCTTTTTCTCCCTTCTCGAGGACTTTGTTGAAATCACAATTTCAATACTGCTCTCTCAGCTTAGCTTAAACCCCCTTTAAAAAAAAGAGACAGAGAAAAACTAGCCCCGAGATAATAAGGACTTAATTGAGTGGTTTGGTCAATAAAACGGGAGGTTGTTGTTTTGCATTCCTCCCAATGGGCAATAACGGGCCACTCTGGTTTCAGCCAATTAGAGTGAGATAGTGAGTGAGGTCCTGAAAAGTGAAGCCCCAGAATGGAGTCTGCTGGCCGAGGGAAGCAGTGAGTGTTGGCTGGATCTCCCTGGCAGCCTGACAGACTTGTTGTACGATGCTGGGGGACTGTGTGTGTGTGTGTGTGTGTGTGTGTGTGTGTGTGTGTGTGTGTGTGTGTGTGTGTGTGTGTGTGTGTGTGTGTGTGTGTGTGTGTGTGTGTTTGTGTGTGCGCGCGCCTTCTAGATACCATGAGTTTACTAGAGCTCTTGTTTGACCCAACTTCCTGCTTGATTGAATAGAGCATAAATAACCATCGGGCCTTAAAGGTCCAGTTTGTAAGTTATAGGTGATTTATTTTGCGAAGTCCAATAATGACTTTAATGTTTTAGAGTTTTCATTACCCTAGAATGAGCCATTTGGGTTTCCCATTGGAAGTGGGAAACCCAAATGTTTTTACATGGCCCAGAATGAATTAAGTTAAAGAGTGCAGTATGGGAAAAACCTACAGTTCGCTGGGTGGCCACTAGAGCCTGGCTTCAAAAGTGAGTTAATCCCCATAGACTCCCGTGTTAAAAGGGTCAACTTTAGAGTTGAATGAAGCCTGATACAAACTACTGTTTTGGTTTCAATCCGTCTCGTTCCCATGACAGCTGTCATTTTTTTCCTGACTCCCTCATTTTTATGCTATCGCGGTTTGAAATTGTGCATAATTATCGGGCGTGGCCTCTTGAGTGACACCTCGGCCGACTTGGCACCTTCTGTGGATGCTGTGGCAGCACCATGGGCCCACCCCCCAGCTCTACCTGTGCTCCACCTCTTTGCCTGTTTTTGGATGAATCAGGAAAGTAGGAGGAGTCAGGCAAGTGAACCGCTCACTACGAGCCTCCAAAGCACTCTGCAGAAACCTATGGGCGACGTCATGGACGCTACGTCCATCTTTATATAAAGTCTATGCATTCACCTTGTACTCACCTGCAAGATCAACCTTTACAACTAGATGTCACTAAACACTAAACAGTGCTCCTTTAAAGGTTAAACAAGCAACCACTTGTTTGCATGTACCACCTCATTATTTCAATATTTTATCAATTCAATGTTTTCCTTTGATGCACGTCTATAAATGAGCTGAAATGAACAAAATAGTAAGGAGTGCGGCTTTAAAGGTGCAGCGTGTACGTTTTTGGTCATTTTTGTCAGTTCAAAAAATATTACAAAACAATTACATACTGACATTTTCATGAATTTATAATCACGTAAGTGTTTTTCCCATTACTCTTGAATTAGCCTATTAATGTATATTTACATGAGGTCGGGTCCTCTCTACGGGGGCTGCCATGTTTTTACAGAAGTAAAAGTGGACATACTAAACATCTTTTGAGTTTTCATGACAACTGAAGTCGACCATCGTTTCTCCTTCATGCTCAGAAGTGTGAGGGTGAGGTGATGGCTGCAACACGCAACTTCGCCTCTAGAGGTCACCAAATCGTACACACTGCACCTTTAAAAGATCACAAGAGGTAAACTGCGTCTCAGAGATGATGATGAGTGACAATGGCCCCACAGTAAAAGTGTTTGAGCTCAGGTGATTGGTGAACAGCTGACGGGGGAGCAAACCACTCATTGACTCTAATGATAAGCCTTACAGTTCTTGGAAACTTGTGAGGGGAAGGGAGGGATCACACAGAGGGCAGGAGAGGATAGGAAACAAAGCGAGGGGGGAGGGTGGGGGGTGATGTCATTAAACACAGAGGTTGATTGGGGTCACGGTTGCATCATGTTTCTCTCTTTCACTCCCCAACCCTTTCATCATCACTCTTCTTCCCCCTGTCTTCTTTCAACACAAAGTCCAAATTGAATATGGAATCAACAGAGGAAACTAAGGGTGCAGTGTGTACGATTTGGTGACATCTAGAGGTGAAGTTGCGTGTTTCATCCATCACCTCACCCTCACCCTTCTGAACATGCAGGAGAACCTATGGTAGACTGCAGTTGTCTATTGTAAAAACATGGCGGCCCCCATAGAGAGGATGCACTCGTCATGTAAATATACAGTGAATGTACAGTGTGTAAGATTTCGGTCAACAACTACAACTACATATACATATAATCACAAAGCAATTATATCGACATTTTTACAAATGTATAATCACCCAAATGTATGACTTGCTTTTTACATAACCCTAAAATTAGGCTTTTTAACATCGATTTACACCAGGAGCGGGTCCACTCTATGGGGGCTGCCATGTTTTTACAATAGCCCAGAGTGGACGTACTAAACATCCCTTTGAGCTTTAATGACAACTGAGGGCTGCCATAGGTTCTCCTGTATGTTCAAATGGAAAGGGTGAGGAGATGAATACAATGTGCAACTCCACCAGTAGATGTCACCAAATTTTACACACTGCACCTTTAAAGGGCTCATTTAAGGGAATTGGGAAAAAAAAATTTTTTCTAACGATTATAAATTCCTAAAAATATCAGTATGTAAATGTCTTGTAATATTTTTATACAAATGACCAAAATTTTACACAATGCACCTTTAAAAATCTGTAAGTCATTCCACTCATTTCCAGTTTCCTCAAAGTAATTTCCACACTGTTGGTGACCTTTGACCCGAGTTATCAGACATAAAACCAAAATGTATCATCTGTGGTGTATAGTTTATTGTTGTTGCTAGGCAACAGAGACACAGTCTCCTTTAAAGAAACCCCCAGCAGGCGAAAGGGCTGGAGTGAACTCCGAACCCACAACCCATGAGAAAGACGCCGCAACATGAAAGATGATGCCTTTTGGAAATGGCCGTGTTAAAATGAAAGAGTGGAAGGAGCTTTTAAAAAATCCTGCCTTCTCATTCCTGCCGTGATGTATGGCCTGGGTTCACCGCTGTGTCGCTCCCTGCAACAGTTTCCTACCAATTACAGGGCTGCTAACTTCCATCCCAGCTCAGAGCAGATGCTGCCGTTAGCTCGGCGGTGGCTAATCAGCATGGCTGTATCCTGGTGTTTACTGAGCTCGTTGTCGCGTGGTAAGAGATGTTAAAGGTGCAGTGTGTACGCTTTTGGTCATTTTTGTCATTTCGAAAAATGTTACCAAACAATTATATACTGACATTTTCATGAATTCATAATCACGTAAATGTTTTTATTTTTTTCCATTACCCTAAAATGAGCCCATTAATGTATATTTTCATGAGGAGCGGGTACATCCCTACAGGGGCCGCCATGTTTTTACAGTAGCCCAGAGTGGACGTACTAACCATCTTCTGAGTTTTAATGATAATAGAAGTCCACCATCGGTTCTTCAACATGTTTTTAAGGGTGAGGTTGAGGTGATGGATACAACATGTACCTTTAAGGGATTGTGTAACAGACCTTGGCAATGCACGGCCCATGAGCCACATGCAGCCCACACCGCTGTTCAATGTGGCCCCCGAAGTTTAGTATGACAAAATGAGCCAAAATATGATTTTATTTTGAAAAGCTTCCATTTCCTGTGTGTGTGATTCTGTCATGCTTGATGTTTACATGCGAGAATGCGCAGCTGCGTCCAGTAGCCTTTGTTCACAGCGCCTCACCTCACTTTCTTAGGCTTTCAGAATAAAAGTCCCACTTTAGAAAGCCATCCCCATTTTGGTTTCAGTCTGATTTTCTTTTGAAATGAGTGTTTTTCTGTATTTCTGAGCACAAGAAATTGTTTGTATTTATTCAAATTATTATCCTGACACCCACTTCTGATAATTACTGATGATAAAGTTATGTTGTTTTCACATCCATTTAAGTTTCTTGATAAAATGGTGTTTGGAGTCATTGTTACTGAAATGATATAGATAATACATAAATAGAAGTTAATTACATAAATTACATTAATACTTACACAAATACAAAGTTTGTTTGGCCCCCGGTAACATTCTGGGTTTCTCATATGCCCCCCCCCCTGGAAAAATAATTGCCCACCCCTGGTGTAACCTGTACATGCAAGATGCATGAGTGTGTGTGTTTCTCGATGTGTGCGTGTGTTTTTGCGAGATTCCTAATTTGAAACACATGCTCGTCGCAGCTGCGCGGCTCTTCCTCACCCGAGCTTCAAATGCCTCACCATGTTCCCAATTGAGGGCAAATCCTGACCATATTTTCTTGGAAAGCCCTCGGTTTGCCCTTTAAAGGTGCAGTGTGTAAGATTTGGTGACACAGAGGTAAAGTTGCATGTTGTATCACCCTCACCCTGAACGTGTAGGAGAACTGGTGGTCGAATTTAGTTGTCATTAAAACTCACTAGATCTTTAGTACATCCAAGTGTTACGACTGCAAAAACATGTTTGCCCCCATAGAGAGGACCCTCCTAATGTAAATATATATTAATGGGCTCATGTCAGGGTAATGGGAAAAAATAAAACATTTAGTTGATTATAACTTAATGAAACTGTCAGTACATACTTGTTTTGTAATATTTTTAGAGGTGACAGAAATGACTGAAATCTTGCACACTGCACCTTTAATGCCTGTTTGAGCTGCGCCTAGGCCGAAGCCTGTGTTCGAGCGTTAGCGAGAGGCTAATTGGAAATGAGCGTGGCCGCCAGATGCCTCTTTGCAATCACTCCACTACTTAACACACATTCACATATGTGCACACGCCGAGTGCGGCTCACACACATGCATCATCTCGCACAGATGTTGTTGTTTTTTTCAGCCCCTCCCCCCTTCCACCCCCCCCCCTCCTTTCTTCTTTTCACCTTTTCAAGCCAAACAAAACGGTTGTAAACACAGGGTGCCAGAGGTGGGAGGCGCGCGGGGGGGGGGGGGGGGGGAGGTGCGGGGGGGGGGGGGGGGTGGAATGCCTCAGAGGCTTACATGGACTTTGGTCCTCTGTGTGACAGACAGTTCGCCTTGTGTTTGACAGCTCCTGCAGGTCCCGCCCCCTGGTTGCACCGTGGTGGTCTCTGCCGGGCACTTTGCAATTTCCCATACGGGGATAAGGGAGGTGGGGGGTGGGGGGAGGGGGTTGGGGTTGTAGTAGTAGTAGCTCAGGTCCGGGTTGTCAGTCTTTGAGTTGAGTTGAGTGGAGGTGGGGGGAGGGGAGAGCTACATGTCTTCTTAGCTTTGAACAGGGGTGTCAAGCAAAAGGCCCACGGGTCAAAATTGCCCCAGCAGAGGTTTCAAGTAAAATGACAGACAAGACATTAAAGGTGCATTGTGTGAAATTCGGTGACATCTAGTGGTGAATATCGTATCCATTTGCTCACCCTTCCCATGAGAGCATGCGGGAGAACCTATAGTAGCCCTCTGTTGTCATTGAAGCTCAAAAGACGTGTGTATGTTCACTCTGGGCTATTGTGAAAACATGGCGGCCCCCATAGGGAGGACCCGCTCCTCACGTAAAATACATTAAAGGGCTCATTTGACTGCAAGTCCAACATTGAGGTGATTATACATACATTGGTAAAAATGTCTGTATTTCATTGTTTTGTATCTCTATTTCAATATATAGAGCGAAATGTTACACACTGCACCCTTAACTGCAATGTTTTAAAATAAAAGAAAAAAAAATGTGTCCCCTGGGGGGCGCGGACAGTGAAAAATGTCTTTAAATGTGAAGATGATGAACTGAGACCTAATAATAATCGATTTTTTAGTGTTTTTCGCGCTGACTTGAGATGAAATGCATGGCCCCTGAAGTGAAGTGAGCTGAAGTGACCTCTTTGGCTTAGAGGAGGTTCCTCAACCAGCGAACACCTGTTTGCCTTTCTGAAGCCACTTCCGCTGTTTCATCACGTTCTTCTCTGAACGCCTTTATTTCAATTGTTCTCCGAATCCATTGCCAGCAGCATCGTCCTGTATTCACGGTGCGGTCAGACAGGAAGGGCGTCCATTACTCACAGGCACGTCTATGGCTCATGAGGGATGTTTGTGGCTTGTTTACCTCGAACCCTGCAGCTGTTAACACCTGCCTGTTATTGCACGCTGACTTCACACACCGTCATTAGACCTGCAAGGGTGTGAACGCACACATGCACCAGGATAGCGCAGAGAAACCCCTGTGTATGTTTACATGTGTATGACTTTGTACTTTTTAGCAGATGTTCACTGAAAGTAATTGCAGGGAGAAGCTCGAGGCAGAAACTAGGCCAGGGGAAGCCATTGTGTCCAGGATTGAGATTGATGTGCTCTCTGGTTTTATTGGTGTGATTATGGAAATGCACTGAAGCGGATCTTGCAGAGTTCAGAGTTTGGCCAAGATGGAGATTTCAATCACATCTTGAATAAAACTAGAACTGCATCCTCCTCTGGAAGTTGCAGCTCTAAAGTGCTTCCCTGTAATAAAGTGTGTTCCCGCTGTTATCGTAATTCTTGGGTTTCCTTATCTGTTACCGTGCCACCGCCCCCGCCCCCCGCCCCCCTCTTTGCCTGTGTGCCCCCGGACGGCAGGCAGGCAGGTTTGCGTACCCAGACAGACGCCGGCTTGTCCTGCATTCTTTCAGCGAACAGGACCCTCCGATATCTTAGTGGCTGGGGGGGTTGGGGGGGGATTGGGTTACATAGAAAGGGGAAGTGGGCCTGCCGGGCTCTGCTTATGAAAGAAGTGCTAGCTCTTCTTGGCAAAAGTTGGCTAACGGGTGCACGTGGAATGGTATGTCAGTGGTTCTGGTTTCGGGAGCCACCATCAACCCCTTAATGACAAGCAAAGGCGTACTTGCGCTTTGCTATGCTGACTTATCATATGTAAACAAACTTTGCTGGTGAAATTGCGGGTGTTAGCGCCATTAGCACTACTGGGCATGATCGCCACCTAGTGTTAAGGAGTGTGAATTGACGGCACACCCCCTGGCATTTTTTTTATCCTTTTTCCCAAAGGCCCGAGACCCACTGAAAATGGGTCCACGACCCACTTTTGGGTTGCGAGCCTCCAGTTGAGAATCACTACTTTATGTCGTATTTATAAAATCACTGATTTCAGAAACGTTTAATGTGGATTATATTTATACCTCTTTCTTATGTCATGTCATCTTCAACCGTTTATCCAGTAATCTGGGTCGCGGGGCGTTTCCACCAGTGTACATAGGGCCATTTGGGGTGTCAGAGTCAGGGCCAGTGACACTGCAGTAGGGCCTGAGGAGGAATTGAACCAGTGACCTTTGCTTCCAAAGACAGCTGCTCTAACCACTGAGGCACTGCTGCCCACCTCTTTCTTATGTTTTCCTCATTTTGCTTATTAGGGGTCAAATCCGCAGGGCTTGAAACCCAAACATATCAACCACAAGATGGTGCTGTCACAGATCCGTTTTTCAAGCCCCTGACTTCCATACTTTATATTGTACATTTATGCATTCGTTGAATCCTGTTGAATCTGCTGACTTAGGCCACACCCATTTTCCGCCGAAATACTTTTTTTATTCATATATTTTTTTCATTTCATTCTGTCTGCACTTCTTTGAAAATGTCATTATTGATGTCACAGTTTTTTTCCCAGCATCCCTCACGTTGGAGTTGTTGAACACAAACTCTCAAATGCATTTAGCTAAGTTTGACTAATAAAATTGACCAATTTCAACTAATATTTTCATTTTAAAAAGTGTGTTGCATTCAGGTTCAGGTTTCCTCCCTTGACATGTGTCCTCCATTGTTTTCCTCCGTCTCTGTCCATCCCCACGTCTCTCCCTCACACTCCCTGTTCTCTTTTGACAGCTGTGTTACTTGGACACGGTCCCTGAGGGTAAACAATGGCCGATTCTTTTTTTTTGAAAGTGTAGCTTAAGATATAAACAGAGGATTTTCAGGGAGGCAAGGAGAAGCAGCAGCGCTCACAGCTGGAACCTCACACGGTTTGACGTCACAACTGCAGGTGTTGTAGTCATCGGGCTCTTTAACGGGATCCTCTCCATGTGTGTGTTCACGTGCAGTATTGTCGACACGGAATGTGCGTAAACAAGGAGCTGGACCTTCAGCCGGTTCATGGGGAGTGGGGTCCCTGGGGGCCCTACAGCGTTTGCTCCAGGTCCTGCGGCGGAGGAACCCGGAGCACCGGCAGAGACTGCAACAAGCCCGAGTAAGGACGACACGCACATTGTCACGTTGCCTTTTCTGACTTTGGGATAGACGGAGCGGTAGCTGAGTCGTAAACGGGTTTAAGTTTAAACAAGCTCAGATTTCGGAACCACTGGGTCTCCACTTGATTTCAAACAGCATGTTTCCTTTGCCTGAATTCCAAAGTAAACGACTTGATCAAACAAGAGCGAACATTGAAATCGACTCCGGTGATCAATCACTGAAAACCGGACACCGTCTACACCAGTTGTGTCAAATATATGGCTCGCGGACCAGAACCGGCCCACCAGAGGCCCCCACTGCCACTGATGACCTTATTAGAAAGAATTCTAAACAGAGCCTCCATATTCGTTTTTGCTATAGTTTATTGCAGTTAGGCATGATGACACCATCTACTCCGGAGGTGTCAAACAAACGGACCCGCCAGACGGTCCAATCCGGACTTAGCGAAGTGTAAAAATCACAAAAAAGTAAAAATGAATAAAAAGTAGTATCATCTACGTATCGAATTATTCATGCTGGAGGTTGTTCATATTGTTTTGAAGCCCCTGGTCTATGTGTTTGGATCCAGGCCCAGAAATGGCGGTAAGTTCTGCGTGGGCCGCAGGATGAAGTTCCGCTCCTGCAACACTGAGCCGTGCCCGCGAGGACGCAAAGACTTCCGCGAGGAGCAGTGCTCCCACTTCGACGGCAAGCACTTCAACATCAACGGTCTACCTCCCACCGTCCGCTGGGTCCCCAAGTACAGCGGCAGTGAGTAACTCCCCCCCGAGCGTGTCATTTCAATATCTTGCGGTAAACATCAAAAGGTGGATGCGAAACTTAAATCCAGCGACACATTGTAGTGTTTCTGTGTTTCCATTCTCAAAATCACCCGGTTATTCATTTTCGGTTTGATTACCAGGAGTTGGTGCTCTTGTGCAAACCCCTCATTCAGTCAGAGTCCATTGTGTGTAGGAGTGATGTGGAGGCCAACACATGCAGCATTGTCATGTCTCTTCATCAGCTGCATTTACAATGTCACCCATTGTTATTTCTACACACTGGTGTCAGACCAGTTTTAAGCTACTTCAGAACTTGTCCTAGAACAGTTAAAACCCAATGGCTCTGTATTTAGATAGATCACTCAGTGTTATTTACAGTACAGCACAGTTTATACCACTCAGTCACACATGCACACAATGCATCATTCATTCAGTCCATCCAAAGTGTTTGTGGAGGAGACAGGGATTGAACCACTGACTTTTGGAGGATGGAGGACGACCACTTGAACCCTGTCACTTTAAAATACTAGCATCATCCTACTAAGTTTATTCGCAATTAATATTCTTGAATATTTTTATATTTATTTTGGTTTTAAAACAAAATGGTATTCATTATAATCTTTTTTATATGTACCGGTGTATTTATTATTTATTCATATCTATATATTTTTTTTATTTATTATATTTATTTATGTGTTATTTATTTTTTCCCCATGTGTGGCTCACTCTGAATGACTTTATTAACCGGGGTTACTGCGCTTTCAGAGGTCTGGTAGGCAAAAGCTCGTCAACCAAAGACTGCTAACCAATGAATTGATTACTTTTAGGATTTATAAAACCACGTGTCATCGACATGATGAAATGAACATAAACATCACACGCCATTGGTAGAAGAAGACACAACTCGGTCCTCAAAGTAAAGATGGTGGTCGATGGACGTTCCTCATAAGTATCGTGTGTCCAAACTGCACCATCATCCGACACTGCACTTCCTCACGCCGCTAACAACACACAACGCGCCACACGTAGGAAACGAGTGGTTAGACGAGATGAAGGGATAAGGTCGAATTCTGTGCGTGTGCCAAGATTTACAGCCCTGAGATGAGAGTTAGCCTGAGGTAAACCTCGACTTGACACTCAACAACAACAGCATGAAAGCTCTTGGTGCAGGCAGCTCCTCCATATGAAGCCATCTGGCAGCGCTCCCTCACGCAGACATATCTCATTCCAGGCTGGGATGCCCTGAGATTACCATCTGGCACAGACCACCATCCATGTCTGCTCTCTGCAAGTGATTCATTCATTTAAACAGGCCCCGGACGCCAGAGCCAAGACATTTTCCATTTTTTTTGCAATTCTTTGAAACGTACTTGAAAGAGGTGAAGGATCAGAGATGTGAAGTCATGTTTTGTCTTATGCTGCTTAATTTGATTCTTCGTCTTTCTTCCTCCACCATGCAGTACTGATGAAGGACCGCTGTAAGCTCTTCTGCCGGGTGGCCGGGACCATGGCGTACTATCAGCTGAAGGACCGTGTCACCGACGGCACGCCATGCGGCCCAGACACATTCGACATCTGTGTTCAAGGCCTCTGCAGGGTAGATTTGTTTCTTTCCTCTTTTCTGAGAAGAGCACACACGCACACGCACACGCACACGCACACGGACACGCACACACACAACCTCCCGCTAACACTACATGATACGTCATATTGTATCATAGCTATATCTTGGCGCATAAGTACAAATGAATCTTTTCACATTTCAACACGATAAAACGTTGCAATTGTAGGGGGCGGATCCAGGGGCGGGGCGAGGAGAACACTTAACCCAGCTGAAATCTACTTACTCATTAATAATACTCACAAAACATGTTTGAAATTGTTTCAATTTAAATATTTTACAGGAAAAAAATACACAAAAGAAAAAAATAAAAGAAACATAGTTATTTGGAACTCATATTTGATAATGTGTGACTTTTAATTCAAGCTTTAGAGCTAATAGTAAATGTGTTCATTCTATCGAGGTTTGAAATTGTGCATAATGAGGGGCGTGGCCTCTTGAGTGACACCTGGGCCGACGTGGCACACTCTGTAAATGCTGTGTCAGCACTATGGGCCCACCCCAGCTCAACCTGTGCTCCGCTTCTTTGCCCTTTTTTGGATGGAACCAGGAAGTAGGAGGAGTTAGGCTTCGGCAAGATGGCCGAGGAGTGAACCGCACACTTCCTCACCTCATAAGCACTGCGCAGAAACCTATGGGTGATGTCGCCGACGCAACGTCTATCAGTCTATGGCAGCAACACAAATCAAAACGTATGCATGTTTAAATTCCAGATCAAATCATTCAAAGATTTCCTTTCTCTCTTTTCTGTGGCTCTCCAGCAAGCGGGCTGCGACCACGTCCTCAACTCCAAGGCCAGGAACGACAAGTGCGGCGTGTGCGGCGGAGACAACTCCTCGTGTAAAACCCTGGCAGGGACCTTTAACGATGCTCAGTACGGTGAGTGCGCCCCTCTGCTCATGTTACATGACACTGTGCACTAATAGCTCACTCTTTTTTTTTTTCAAGAAAAAAAAAGGTGTTGCTGACCAACACACGTGGACGTCAGCAGCTCCTGCACTTGAGCTCTGATTTATGTGATCCCATGGTAAACATAGCCGAGACCTCATGTCCTCGTTGCAATGCCGACACCCCCTCACATTCGAGAACTGATGTCATGTCTGGTTGTGCTTAAACATATTTCAGCGACTGCAAATTTAGAAAAACACCGATCTGAGCCAGACATCACGGCTTTGAAGGGCCCGACTTAGTGCCCTGCGGCCAAGTGCTGATTGTCAAAGTAAGGCCAATGGAGGGTGTGGCTGCGGTCAAGTTGACTTCATGTTGGCTTGTTGCGTCTCTGTCCATGTGCTTTGTGTCTCCAGTGTTTTGGCCATTGGGAGGATAAGGGGGTGGGATTCAGCCTTGGACTTAACATGGAGGAGGCAGAGTCCAGCCCCGGCAGGGTATTCCTGTCTCTTTGTCTCTTTCAGGCCTTTTGTCCATCACATCGGACCAACGAAACTCTTAGATAAGCCCCTCCCATCAGGTCATTCATTGTAAGAGAGTGTGCAGTTGTTCTGGTTTTGAAAGAATGAAAGGTCCAGTGTGAAAGAGGCCACGTCCCTTTAATCATGCACAATTTCAACGGGATGGAATAGAGACTTGCAAGTGACTTGTCCATTTTAACATGGTAGTCAATGGAGGTTGACTCACTTTTGGAGACAGCCTCTAGTGGTCACCCTGTGAGCTGCACGTATTTCCACATCTGGATTAGACCATATTTATAATTTACAAATTATTGTTTTCTTGGCTCTCAACAAATCAACCAGTCAAATTTCAATCAGAGGTGGGTCCGCTCTACAGAGGCGGCCATGTTGTACCATCATATTTTATCGTAGCACCAGAATGGACAAACCAAACACCTTTGGTATATCAGTGATAACTGAAGGCTACCATTGGTTCTCCTACATGCTTGCAAGTGAAGGGTGAAGGTGCAACCTCACCTTTAGATGTCACACAATTTTACACACTGCACCTTTAAATCTGCATCTATTTATAAAAGCAAATAGCTGACATCTCCGGACAGCTGCACAAGCGAATTACAATCGCAGGTTTACTCTCGCCTGCTGCCTCTTGTAACTCCGCCCCTGAATCTTGCTCTCCGGCCTGTGAATGCTGCATCATCTTCTCTCTGGCTGGTGGCAGAGGGAGGCTTGTTTTAGGTTAACCCCGACATTCCTCGGCTATAGTAGGGTTTGTGTTGTTCTTCCCCCGTGGTGGTGCTGTGTTTACTGTTCATTTCTGGGTCACTCTGCGGCGGAGGAGGAGGACTGTGTGTATGGTCGGTAGCTGAGCCGGGGGGGGGGGGGGGGCTGGGGGGTGGGGGGGGGGGGGGGGGGGCGGTGGTGGTGGTGAAAGGGGTGGTGGTCTCGGAGGCCTCTGGTGGCTTGTGGACGCGGTGTTTCCTCGGAGGTCGACTGTGTTGGTGGTTTGTTAAGTTCTCGCCCCCCTGTTTTTAAAAGAGCTTACGCTGTCCCTTGTGGTTAGGAGGGGAATTAGACTTGTCAATCGTAAAGCAGCAGCTGTTACACTGTGAGGGAACATATGAAGTAGTGCTGTTTCATAGTGGTGTTTAAAGCATTTTTTATCCATGGTCAGTGTGACAACAATACAATAAAATAGAATAAATGAACAGACAAACAAATAAATAAATAAAACACAATATTATTTATCCCCATATGGGAAATTGTGGTATTGCAGCAGGGAACAGGGACAGAGTAAGACACACAATAACTGATGATCATGATGATACCACTGTTACTACGAATAATAACAATAATAGAAAATAATAGCAGTAATGATAATATATGTGTCACATACTGTATATACATACACACTTACACAAATACATATACATACCCATATAGATATACACATACACATGGAAATGTATATATATAAAATATAAGAACAAGAAACAGTGCAATAATCAACATCATCATCATCATATTTACACACACACACACACATATATATGTATATTAATATATATATATATATATATGTATATATACATAATAACATCATGTAAGATACATAAACTGAGTGCTGCCTTCGAGTGGCTCAAGGTGTTAGCTTAATTACCAGCTCACACCTTTAATTCCCTTCCTTTCATTTCATTCAGTCTGTCTTTTATTTTAAACAAAAAACACCTTGCCTATTATTTGCTGGTTCAAATCCTGCAGAAAGAAAGAAAGACATGTGTAAATGATCGGATTTACCCACTGACCAGAGGCATATATAGCTGTTATTGCAGCAAACAGCTGTGTATTGTGAGTTCGCTGTGGATGATTCCTTCTCCCCCTCGTCATCCTCAGGTGTTGCTATAAACAGGAATTCACAGTTCAGACACAAAATTACAACCAGTGACTGGATTCAAATGTTGCAGTGATCCGATAGATTGTCCCATTTGTATTTTCATCTCCTCTCGACTTTCCCCTCATCTCTCTCTGTCTCACATGTTCACTTCATTCTCTGTGTTAGTAGATCATGGGATAACAGGCCCCGTGTGGTAATTACAGGCCAGAGGTAGGTCCAGGGAATAATTACATATCATTTCACGCTCGGTCCCTGAGAGACTCAAACAAGGTCTCCCCGTAGGTTATTTGAGAATTCTAGACTTTTCTCTTTTTTCCCCCCTTCTTCGTATTTTTCCAAGTGTGACATTTAAAAGCCCCCAGTGGATGGAAACAGAGTTCCCCAACTGGTGGGGGGGGGGTCCTTTTAGCATAGTGAAGCGATTATGAAATCCAATGTGGGATATCTCCGACTTCTTTCTTTTTAAGCCCTGTGAGACAAACTGTGATTTGTAAATGCGGGCTATATAAATAAACTTTGATTGATTGATTGATTGATTTCGAGTTGTGTCAACTTTTTTCCAGCGTGCTCTTTTATTTGTTTTCAGGTTACAACACGGTGGTGCGAATCCCGGCCGGTGCCACCAACATTGACATCAAGCAGGTCAGCTACTCTGGGAAGCCTGAAGACGACAACTACCTCGGTGAGTGCTAGACTCTACAAAATGGGAGAGGTCCAACCTCAGAAGACTTTGAACCTATCAGGCACAACACTAGGCCTAATATTGTGTTGGTCTCCCTTTTGCTGCCCTGACCTGAAACAAACTGCAATGGACTGTATATTCTGTCTATCAGACCAAGCATTCACTTCTTTAGCAATGGGTGTAGTTGGATCGGAACTACCCTTGACCGCCCTTGGTTGCTGGTTCTCCACTGGTCCTTCCTTGAACCACTTTTGATAGATCCTGACCATTGCAGACCAGGAACACCCCACAGGGGTCAATATTGTGTTGGTCCCCCTTTTGCTGCCCAGTACCCAAACAAAGAGTATTCTGTCTATCAGAAACAGCAATCAGTGTTGTTGGATCGGAACTACCCAGGGCAGTGAGCCTTGGATCGAACCAGCCATCGTTACCCATCCATGACCCTTGGCAACCCTTGATTCACCACTGGTCCTTCCTTAGACCACTTTTCCAAGATCCTGACCACTGCAGACCAGGAACATCCCAACCTGTCCACTGACACAAACAAACCGCAATGCACTGAGTATTTTCTCAATTTCTATCGGAACCAGCATGAACTTCTTGAATGACTGTAGCTTTTCTGTTGGTTCTGACCATCTGGTCCAGCCTTCGCTACCCATCAATGACCCTTGGCAACCCTTGCCTCACCTCTGGTCCTCCCTTGGACCTCTTTTGACAAATCCTAGACCACTGTAGACCAGGAACACCGCACCAGAACCTCAAATGTTTTGACTTAGTTGTCTAGCCATCACAATTTGGCCCTTGTCCAACTCATTCAAATCCTTAAGCTAACCCACTTTTCCTAAATTTGAGGACAACATGTTTATTTGTCACCTAATGAATCCCAGGTGCCACGATGAAGAGAAAATCAGTCACCTGTCAGTGGTCATAATGTTTTGCCAGATCAGTGTATACCCCTCAGTTCTCGACTGGCAAGTCAATGCCATTCCATGACCACAAACCACCCAGATCTGTTGACCCGCTGCCGTAGAGGCAACCTTTTGGGCTTCTTAGTTGCAGGAATAGTTGACCATTGTCAACCCATTTTCTATAAAGCAAAGGAAACTGTCATTTGTACCGGGTGTTATGGAGGAAATGTGTCGGGCGTTGGTCCATCTGGCTGTGGTGGTGAAGGTTGGTTGGGAAAGCAAATGGAGTGTCAGACCCCGAGAAAGATAAATGAGGCAGCGATAGGTGCTAATTAGAGGCATGTGGAGCCCAGGCGGCATGAAAGTAGATATGGGGGATAGAGTTTGGTGTGTGTGTGTGTGTGTGTGTGTGTGTGTGTGTGTGTGTGTGTGTGTGTGTGTGTGTGTGTGTGTGTGTGTGTGTGTGTGTGTGTGTGTGTACTTGCACGTGAGCGACAGACAGCAACAGGAAAAAGGGGGTCGCCTGTGTTGTAATGTTAGTTCAAGTGAGGTTCAAGATGTTTTAAGTCAAATGGTCTGAAAACACATCTGGCAAAGGTTGGTCGGCACACCGCTGTCAGAAGGTTGACCCCCACCACCGTCGCCCAGCACCGCCCCCGCCATCGAGAGACTCCCCGTCTATATTAAACACAGTGGAGATTAGCCACTCCCCTGGTTCGGAGTGTCAGGATTATTTTGAGACGATCTCAGAACTCTGAGGTCTGACGTCATCACACCTACATTTTGGAGCTTTGAAAAAGACACAAGGTGAAGCCTTGAAGGATTGATGCTGCCATGACTGATCGTCTCCAATAAGCAATGGAATAAAGGCTATTCTGTCAATTTGATGGCCTTGCCATCCATCGTCAGATTGGATAAAAGTGTCTGCTAAATGAAATTGTAGACTTGAAGATGCACTTTCAGTTATGAAAAGTTGTCACCTGTTGATTGAATGTGATTCGTTTCCAATGTATTTGTGCAGTATGATTAAGACTAGAGTTCAAGACCCAATCATGGTCTAACAAAGTCCAGGTTGCTACAATCACGAAATTTGTCTGAAGAAGCATCAAAAAGAGACTTAAGGATGTTTACATACTGTATTGTTATCCACTCTGTGGGCCGGCACATGTGCCTAAGGATAATTATTTTCCTCTCTGCTGCTGCTGCTGGAAAGCATCACTGATGACATCCAGAGTCTGCAGATCATTGTCCAAGCCCCCACGGGGTTCCGTTGTGTTAGGATGACATCTGGTATCAGACTACTTGCAGACTCCAGTGTAAACAACGTAGACTGGAGAGCCTTAATCAGATGCATTGTCTCAGGGTGCGTGCTCTGAGTGGAATGGAGTGCATGTTGCAAAGTGGAGAATAAGGTGGTTGGTATTTCCATTTTTGTGTCTCTGAAATATGCTTGTGTTTGGGTCACTGGGAATCCTTTGTTTGCATTGCAGTGACAGTCATTAAGAACTTTCAGCATCCCCCCCCTATGCAACAGTTGTTCTTGCAAAACAATAGGACATAGAGTGTGTTATGTTAATATACAGCCTCAGCAGATTGATGTCACGTCCCCTACACATTTTTCACAAACCTCAATTCCACCAGGGGAGGTGATTCATTTTCAAGCATTTCTTCACAATTCTTTCCCATCTTAGTGGTCGTTCTCATGCGTCCGTCCTGTCTTTTTTTGCAGCTTTAGCTGACAGCCAGTCCAACTTCCTCCTGAACGGGAACTTTGTGGTGGCCATGTTCAAAAGGGAAATCACCTTCAAGGGAACCGTCATCGAGTACAGCGGCTCGGACACCAAAGTGGAGCGCATCAACTGCACCGAGCGCATCGAGGAGGAGCTCGTTCTGCAGGTATTGAGAACTCAACTATGTAGTTTTACAGTGTATGAGGCAACATGCATGCTGCTGTGGAAATGCATCAACTGTTAAAGGTGCAGTGTGGAAGATTTGGTGACATCTAGAGGTGAAGTTGCATGTTGTATCAATAACCTTACCCTCACCCTTCTGAGAACCTATGCTCGACTTCAGTTGTCATAAAAACTCAAAAGATGTTTAGGATGTATTTTTTTGTAATATTCTTAGAAGTGACAAGAATGACCAAAATCGTACACACTGCACCTTTAAGGATGCACACAACTCTTTAGTGACATGAAAACAGTAGTTTGACTGTAAGTCTCTCCCACAGGTCTTGTGTGTGGGAAACCTCTATAACCCCGATGTCCGTTACTCCTTCAACATCCCCATTGAGGAGCACAGGGAGCAGTTTGTGTGGGACCCCTCGGGCCCCTGGCTCGAGTGCAACCGCATCTGTCAAGGTATGACCCTTGGAGTTGTCCAACATCTCTTTGTAGTGATGTGAAATGCGATGATCACTCTCTTACACGAAGTGTATCATGTACACGAGCATTAAAATTACTGTCTTGCTAAAATTGCTAAAACGACTTGTTCTCCAAAAGCGAGTCAATCCCTCCCAGGTTCAAATGGTCAACTTAAGAGATGAATTAAACATATTTAAAGCCTGGTACAATATACAGTATGGGGGGGTCAATTCTTTAAAACGTGTTTATTTTTACTAAAATGAGGCCTGACATTCGCATAATTAAGGGGTGTGTCCTCTTGAGTGACACCTGGGCCGACCTGGCACGTTCTGTGGATGCCGTGACAGCACCATGGCTCCATCCCCAGCTCTACATGTGCTCTACCTCTTTTCCCATTTTTGGATGAACCAGAAAGTAGGAGGAGTTATGCATTGGCAATATGGCCGACGAATGAAACGCCTGTCAGAACTTGGATTGACTGCAGACATCTGATCCTGGAGCTGATGGAATCCATTTCCCTTGCAGATGTTAGAGGGTGTTGTGGGTTTGTGACAATCAATGCAAATAATTTTGGATCATTATTAAACCATAAATATTTGATGCTTGACCTTGTGAGACACAGTTTGCGTCATGTGGTCGAAGTTAATTTCCCCAGGGACTCAGCATTAAATCCCAATAAAACGTATGAAGTTTATAGAACCAGTGATGCATGTCTCATCTCTTGTTATGTGGAATCTTATTACAAGAGTCAGCGCACATTCGAATCACCATATCTCTCTCGCATTGCCGACACACACACCTCTGGATTTCAAACCCTAATCACTCACCCGTAGCACCCCCCCCCCCCCAACCCCACCTGGCCCCCCCCAACCCTAACGTGACCCCGCCGGCGCTTTCCCCGCGGCCTGGCCCTTAAACCGACTTAAGCCCTGAAAATGGCCCTTCCAGAAGTGAGGTAGTCAGACTCCCAGTGGGGTCACTGTGGGATCCACTCAGAGAGTCTGTGGGGTCTGGAAGCAGTGTGTCAGAGTTTGAGCTGCCTGCTGCAGTGGAAGGTGAAGAAATGTGATAGTTTGGCAAGTCGACGGTCTGCCAGATGTTGTCTGATCTGAACCCTGCCTCTCTCTCTCTCTCTCTCTCTCTCTCTGTCTCTCTCTCTCTCTCTCTCTCTCTCTCTCTCACTCATTCTCGGTGCACGTGTCTCATAAGGTGAACGGAGGCGAAAGTCGGTGTGTGTGCGTAAGAGCGATCACCTCGAGGTGTCAGACCAACGCTGTGAACATTTACCTCGTCCTGTTGCTGTTGCTGAGCCCTGCAACACTGACTGTGAAGTCAGGTATGCACACACACACACACATACACACACACACACACACACACACATACACACAGTATACACAGAGTATTATTCTTAGGTTTTTTTCTGTAAGCTTTGCTTGCAGGCCAGATTGCGCCCTCCAGTGGACAGGTTTTGGCCCACGGGCCGTATGTTTGACACCCCTGGTGTAGACTCTGTCCTGCAACCCTAACTGCAGGGACAATCGAAAAGAATGTGGATGCTATGCTTGGAATACATTCTAATGAAGTCATCAGTGGCAGCAGGTGGCCGGACTGGATCCTCTGGCAGGAAGGTTTTGGCCCGTCGGTCACATGTTAAACATATTTCTTACATCCCCTCTCTCGTAGTTGGCACGTCGCTGGAAAGAGCGAGTGCTCGGCCAAGTGCGGGCCGGGATACCGCAGCCTGGACGTCCAGTGCATGAAGTACAGTCTGGTGAAGAGGCAGAGCGAGAGGACGGAGGCCAACGTGTGCAGGGACGTGGCCAAGCCTCAGACCAGAGAGCAGTGTCATGGCGACTGTCTGCTGAAGAACTGGCAGTACAGCGCCTGGTCACAGGTACAGTCAATGAAATAACACCTTTACTTAAAGGTGCAGTGTGTACGATTTTGGTCAACTTCAAAAAAATATTTCAAAACAATTACATACTGACATTGTCATAATCACCCCTGTGTATTTTTGTTCCCATAACCCTTAAATGAGCCCATTAATGTATATTTACATGAGGATCTGGTCCTCTCTATGGGGGCCGCCATGTTTTTATAGTTACCCAGAGTGGACGTACTAAACATCTTTTAGGTTATAACGACAACTGAAGTTGACCATAGGTTCTCCTGTATGTTCAGAAGGGTGAGGGTGAGGTGATAGATACAACATGCAACTTCACCACAAGATGTCACCAAATCTCACACACTGCATCTGTAAATCAATGCAACTTTTCCTTTTAAGTCATATGTAGAAGACAATAATAGTAATAAAAGAAATATATACTGTATATATAGTAATATAGTATAGTTTAACAAATTTTGATATGAGGCTGTCGGTCGCATTCGTATTTTAAATTGCAGTTGTACGATTTGGTGACCTCTAGAGGTGAAATTGCATGTTGTATCCATCACCTCACCCTCACCCTTCTGAACATGCAGGAGAACCTATGGTCGACTTCACTTGTCATTAAAACTCAAAAGATGTTTACTATGTCCATTTTTACTACTGTAAAAACATGGCTGCCTCCATAGAGAGGACCCACTCCTCGGGTAAATATACATGAATGGGCTCATTTTAGGGAAATGGAAAAAAAAAAAAACATCAAGGTGATTATGAATTCATGAAAATGTACGTATGTAATCGTTTTGGAATAATTTTAGTGAGGAAATTGACTAAAATCTTACACACAATACCTTTAAGTGAGACATGTTTTCATCTAAAGATAAATAACCAGTATTTCAGAAGGCCAGGAGAAGAATGCGGTAAGGTACCACGTAAGAATTTCCAATTGTTTGATGTATATATTTAATTTACGATGTACTTGTGTGTTGAATTCCCATGTTGATTGGATAAGTCTGGACTGATCCACAGTTTTCTTATGGACTGAAATGAACCAGAATGCGGTTCCACGGCAGCACTGTGAGCATGGCACTGATGTGTATGGATGTGTTTTGGTCAGTCTGGGCCTCCGTACCTGAAACCACATGAGGCTGATTTACTCGTTTTCAACAGTGCTCCAAGACATGTGGACGCGGGAGCCGCAGCCGAGAGTCCTACTGCATGAACAACCTGGGCCGACGCCTGATCGACCGCGAGTGCAACGAACACCAGAGGGCGGTCACCGAGACGTGCAACGAGCAGCCGTGTCCCAAGTGGGGCATCAGCGAGTGGAGCGAGGTGGGTCCACGTCCGCCACGTCGCCCATAGGTTTCCGCAGAGTGCTTATGAGGCTGTAACTCCTCCCACTTCCTGGTTCATCCAAAAATGGGCAAAGAGGCGGAGCACAGGTGGAGCTGGGTTGGGCCCACAGTGCTGTATCAGCATCCACAGACCATACCAGGTGTCACTCACGAGGCCACGCCCCCTAAATATGCACACTTTCAAACCTCATTTCTTCTCGTTATATTAGGGTTTGATTCACAGTTGTATCATTTTTTTCCCCTCTTAATTTTAACTTTATGTTTGTTAAATGACTTTTTCTCATTAAAGGTACAATCTAGGTCAAGGCTAATGCTAACTGTAATTCTTACATTCCTGTAATTTTATTCTCTGAAAATCATCACTTTGATTATTTTATTTTCAATGTATTTCATTTCATATGACTTTGTTCTTATTAATGATTCACTGCTTATAATATTTATTAATATTTTTCATATCATTTTCTTTTTATATTGAGAGCATTTTTTTTCCATAAACATCAGTGACTGAGGAACCAGCAGATCTTGAGTTCATTTTAAGTCGTATTTATTCATCAATTTATATCTGTATGTCCTGTGAAGTGTTTGTGTGAGACAGGTCAGCCCAGCAGTACTATTAAAAATAGATGTAAATACTGAAACATCATTTAGAAAAGAACTTAGAGCCAATGTGAGACCAATCAAAAATAATAATAGGAAAAATGCCTGTTTGCCATCTTTTAGTTTTAAATTGGAGGTCTGGTCATAAAACATGAGCATGGGAACAATTTAACATTTTCACACTAATCATCATTTCTCTCCCTTCCCCCCCTCTCTCTG
>JAFBJT010111072.1:52213-63533 GCA_016785325.1 Chascanopsetta lugubris
AAAAACAAAAAAAAAACGAGAGAGAGAGAGAGAGAGAGAGAGAGAGAGAGAGAGAGAGAGAGAGAGAGAGTCATGACTGACATATTTTCCAGCTTCCGCCACGTGACCAGTGTGAACCCGGAAGTGGTTGGTTTGTTTTGAAAGGAAGGCGCCGGTTTCTTCTGCAGCTCCACGGGTCAAAAGTGAGCGGTGCAATCGCGCAGTTACAATATTCACATGGATGTTTTACATTTTTAAATCTTCCACACGCGTTATTCGTCACGTTTAACTCACTGAGTTGTTTCCATGGTGACTCACACGGGTCGCAACGCTAGCTTTGCGCCGCTAACGTTAGCTACAGTTGCTAGCTGGTGTTGTGGTGCAGCGTGTAACCGGGCCGTGTGACTCACAGGGGGACATGTCCGCTCCGGAGCCGCTCCTCCTGGGCCGGAAACGCGGCCTGCCGCCCTGCCCCAACCCGCTGTTCCTCCGCTGGCTCACCGAGCTCCGGGACGAGGCGAAGAAGAAGGGGCTGAAGACCCAGTTCACCTACCAGAAGGTCAGCGTCAGAATGTAAACACACACACACACACACCTGTGTTAGCGTCACTGTGCGTCCACGTGCTGTCTGAATAACAGGGCTAATCCGTTTCTGATGATTAGAATTCACCCCAACAACTGAGGAAACCTGCTGATTAGTTACTAACGAACTAACGTTACATTCGAGAATTCATTTAAAGGTGCAGTGCGTCAGATTCAGGTCATTTTTGTTGCTTCTGAAAGAATTTGGAGACAATAAAACCCGGACATTTTCATGAATTTATAACCACTTCAATGTTTTATTTTTCCCTCCATTTCCTTAAATGAGCCCGTACACATATATTTACCTGTGTGTGTGTGTGTGTGTGTTAATGACAAATGAAGTCTATCATAAGTTCTCTATAAGGTGAGGTGAAGGATACCACAGGCAATTTCACCTCTAGGTGTCACCAAATCGTACACACTGCACCTTTGTATGAAAATCATTGTGCGGTGTGTTATTGTCCCTCAGGCCATCAACTCCCTGAACAAATACCCTCTTCCACTGCAAAGCGCCAAAGAGGCCAAGATCCTGCAGAACTTCGGAGACGGGATCTGCAAGATGCTGGACGAGAAACTGCGGCGATACCGAGAGAACGGTGAGACCTGGAACTGAATCAAAGAGAAAGAGTTGTATGTCAAGACATGACAAGACGAATGATACTGACTTTAAACAGAGTTTAAAACCACCCGGTCAAATACACAGCACATGTATTCTATAAAAACACAGCGCCACCGTCAGCCACATCACTGCTGATCTGTGTTTTACAGTTGAATGTTTTGACACACCTCACCTCTCTCTACCCCTCAGGCCCCCAGGATCCTATTCACTCTCTGCCTAAAGGAGCTCCCCCTGCTGGCCGGCCAGAAGACAACAGCCTGGCTCCGTCCAAAAAGGTTCGTGGAGCGTCGCTCGGAAAGTGAGGAAAGTATTCAGGAATGCAAACATTTGTAATCTTTGAATCCGATGATATTTGTTCCCAGAGAAGCGCAGCAGGTGATTCAGAGAAGGATGAAGGACGGAGGAAGAGGAGGGAGTACGTTCCTCAGAGGAGATCAGGAGGTTACGCTGTTCTCCTCACACTCTACAGACAATCACAGGTCAAACACCCCCCCCTCCCCCACAATCAATCCATATGATTGATTTCTACACCTCCGTCACTGTTCACGTCCGTCTCCAGATCCCAGGAAGTAAAGGCTACATGTTTAAGATGGAGCTGCAGACCGAGGCGCAGCTCCTCTGTGACAAGTCCTTCAGTGTGGTCAGTTACTCGCCTGCTATCACTTCTTCTTCTTCTTCTGTCGTTTCATGTCTACAAGACACCATTTTCCTTCTTCTTCTTCTTCGTCTCCTCCGGGTGGCGTCGTCCTGCAGCCGGACCTGGGCAGTAAGTACACGGCCTGGTCGTCGGTCAGCACTCTGGTCCAGAAGAACCTGCTGCTGAAGACTCACAGTCCCGCCAGGTGCACCTTTGTTTTTCTCAAAGTTGAATTTTGAGACTTTTCAAAGCTTTTAAATGAATCTTGGAATAAAGTGAAGTAACATTTGTACATCTGCTAAAATAAAACCGGCATTTCATTCGATTTGAGTGGTTCTGTTGAGCCAATACAATTAGCATTACAGACATACCTCCTCCACTCAGCGCCACCTGCAGGACGACCACACAAGTGATGTGTTCTCTTCCTCTCAGATATTCCCTGACACACGAGGGTCTGGCTTTGGCCGAGCGTCTGGAGGCAGCGGAGGGAGGAGCTAAAGGCCGAGTGGAGGTGAGGGGCGAAGAGGAGGAGGAGGAGGAGGAGGGCGGCGGCGCCGGGGTCGTGGATCTGACCGGGAGTGATGAAGAGGAGGAGGAGGAAGAGGAGGGAGACCACAGACCGAAGTGAGTCGAAACCCAAAGCGTTGCCACTCGTCTTCCTGCCCGGACTGAAGCGAGTTTGTCCTCCAGTCCCAGGAAGACGTGGAGCCCAGACGAGGACGAGGGGACGAGCGCAGGTCCACCGGCGAGCAGGAGACCTGAGGGAGGACGGCTCCTCCCCGGAACATACCAGATCTTACTCTGTGTGGACTTCATGGAGACCACCGGGTGAGTGTGTGTGTGTGTGTGTGTGTGCTTTGATCTGTGTGTGTGTGTGTGTGTGTTGATGGAGGTGTGTCTTCATGCAGCGGCAGCCACCATCGCAAACAGGAGCTGGTCAAAGAGCTGCAGAGGAACGGCGTGAACTTTGACGTCAGGAAACTCAACGTGGGCGACTTCCTGTGGGTGGCGCAGGAAAAGCTTTCACCTGTTCCAGGTAACGAGGAGAGAGGAGGGAAAACCAGGGGACGGAGCTCCGCCTCTCCGTTCTGCTTTGGTCTCCACTCATCTCTTCCTCCTCGCTTTCTTCTTCTTCTTTGGTTTACGCTCATTTAATGTCGTCTCTTGTTCTTTCTTCTTCTCTCCTCATTTGTGTCGTTTCACCTCGTCCTTCCTTTTTATTTCCTTTCATCTCCTCATTCTCTTCTCTTCTAGAAAAAGTTTAATTCCATTTAAAATCATGATCGTTGATAAAGGAATATACATTTCTTCACCAGAAGGTGAATAAAAATAAACTACTGCAGTAAACTACTCATTTTATATTTTTTCCAATTTTCCAGAATTGAGTCGTGATCTTTCTCTTCTCAAAGTTTGAATTGAATTTTTTTTTAATGAATAGATTAAAATTAGAAAAAGGATTCAATGGTTTGTTTTTCCATTCTAAGCGACAAAGCATTCAGGGATCCATCTGTGAAATGTCAATTTGGCGCCACCTTGTGTTGTCGTGCTCACGGTGTCTCCGCCTCCTCTCAGGTCAGCTGCGAGCGCCGGCCGGCAGAGAGCTGGCGCTGGATTACATCATCGAGAGGAAGAGGATGGACGACCTGTGCGGCAGCATCATCGACGGGCGCTTCAGGGAGCAGAAGGTCGGTTATTTTTCACGTGGATTCTCTCGTGAAACGGCCACGAGTTTAGAATTGTCGGGTTTTTTAAATTTCTTTGCAAAGTGAGAAATTTGGGCTTTTGAAGTGTCACTTCCTGCCTCCGTCAGTTCCGCCTGAAGAGGTGTGGCCTCCGCAAGCCCATCTACCTGGTGGAGGAATGTGGAAGTGCGGCCTCACACCTGAGTTTACCTGAGACGACGCTGCGCCAGGCCATCATTAACACTCAGGTACCTTTCTGCAGCACAAGAGAAAAAGACTTGGGTTAACACACGTGTCATTTCTGTCGATGTATAAAATAAACAAAGTGGGCGTGTTTGTGTTGCAGGTGGTGGACGGTTTCTTTGTGAAGCGGGTCCAGGATGTGAGGGAGTCGGCGGCGTACCTCACCATCATGACCCGCTACCTCGCCAAACTCTACCAGGTGACATTCCACACCCAAACACCGCACATCCTGCGCAGCCCGAGCTCATGTCAACAAACACGGGGCTTCCAGCTGCTCTGGTCAAAGACCTGACCTCTGCCTGAAAGGACCAGGCCTCTGCAGCGAAAAGACTCATTTCAAAAACACTTCAAATACTTGAAATCACCGCCGATTGGCGCTTCTCTTCCTTTGCCTCAGAACCGCACGCTGATCTGTCGCTCCAGAGAGCTGGAGGGAGACGGCGGCGATGACGACACAGGAAGCCCGTCCTGCTCGCTCATCTCTTTTGCCGAGTTCAACCACGGGGCGATCAAGAACAAGGTGTGTGTGTGTGTTGCTCGATCACTGCTTGGTATCATAACAAACACCTCTGCCCGTCTGGCCAACCTCTTATGGCACTTTGCGCCACTAGAGCGAGTCATGAGCCGCAGTCTGCCACCGCATACATCAACGTCACAGATATTTACATCACTTCCTGTGCTCACTTCAAACAAAACAAACACCTGCTGCCGACACGTGGAACTAAAGTACAAACGCTCTCTGAAAATGTTGCCGACCGGAGCAACCAGGGCTCAAACCCTTGACCTCACGACCAGTGGTCGACCCGCTCTCCCTTGCCTCAACGCAACCTTCTTCTCCCCCCGTTCATCAGTGTCAGACCGTGAGAGAAGTGTTCGCCCGACAGCTGATGCAGATCGGCGGTTTGTCTGGAGACAAGGCAGTGGCCATTCTGCAGAGATACAGCACCCCCTGCAGGTGAGCCATGCACATTACACACACGTTCACTTCCGACTGTGCAGGGAGAAGGTGGAAGTGACACCGTTGCAACAAATCAATCAGGAAAACTCAAGAGAGGGAAATATTTGAACTGAACTCGAAATGCCACAGGGTGCAGTGACGTCAAGTGGTGAAGGTGAATATTGCAGCTGTAACTTGAACTTCTCTCTCAGTCTCCTCACAGCTTACGAACGATGCACAAGTGAAGCGGAAAAAGAGAAACTTCTCTCGTCCATACGATACGGGAAACTCCAACGGTCGGTGGAAGAGTTCGATCCAAACATTGACTCAATTTAAAATCTCCATTCAACCACTTCCTCCTTCTCCATCTTTGTTTTTCAGAAACGTGGGTCCAGCCCTGAGTAAAACAGTCTATCAGCTCTACTGTACACAGGGGGCGCTGTCCTGAAGCCACACACACTACATCACGTCCTCACTTTCAATCTCCTCATCTGCTGGAACAGACTATTTCTTTACCGATGCTGCTGCTATTTTTTTATAAGTCTTCCTAAAGAAAAACTTCAAATAATAAAGTTTCTCATTCTGAACGATACTATGTTGTTGTTATTTGTCTGTTAAGCAGAGGAGGGGCCCAAAGTTCACCACAGGTTGATTACATCAATACAAATTAAATATTCTGCTGCCGAACCACTCGAAAACAACAAACTAATATTCAGTCCATTCGTGGTGTGGAGCCAGAATAAAAATCTAAATAAACCAACATGGAAACAACGACCAAGAAATAAGAAATAAAAGACAGGATAAAATTAAATTGCAAACAAATTAGACCAAAAAATGGAATTATACTTTTGTTATCTTTAAGGATGTAAATACATTGGGCTTTGGTGACACCTTGTGGAGAAATAAAGCATATATGCATGTCAACAACTGCTTACGTCAGCTAATTTTAAAATGTAATTCCACTTAGAGAACATACGTATCTAACGTTTCGTCTAAGAAAGTTGTTTAAAACAGATTTCATGCCGGCGTGAGTTTACGCCATAAAATCGACAGAAATGAAAAACAGAAGCTTCAGAGTTTGAGAATATTTCTTTTTTTTTGTTGCCTCCAGCGTTCCGCTCTGGTCCCTAACTGACAATAAAAACAAAAACAAAGAGAAAAACCCAAACAGGAATACAAAAATAAAGACAGGTGGTACAAGATTCCTCTCGGAACAAATCAACAAAGTGCCATTTCCAATGTTTGTCTCTCAAAGAGCTGAAAGTGACTTTTTCACGTGGGTCTGAAAACAAGGTTTCCATGCGAGTTGGTCGAGACGTCCTCTCCTCAAGCCTTAAACAAAGATGGACGACGTAACAGCTTCACCACAGTGAAGGCTAATCTTCTTGACTGCCCCCTGCTGGCCGGCTGCAGAGCATGTTTCCTCCCACCTCTTCACACACGGGACATTTTGTTTACAGCATGAAATCAAAGCGACACAGTGATGCTGCTTTTAACGGAAGATGCGGATGAAAATAAGAGCAGGGCTGAAGAGGTTGAGAGCGTGTACCCGCGCCATCATGTGACCGCGGCGTCCAAATAAGGAGTAAAGATGGCGGGGGCCGCTCTCCTGATGTTTACACTTTTGTTTTTGTACAGCAGGAAACAAGTTGAGGTGTCGGCCATCTTTATCTACACAAACACATGGTGAGAGGAGTCTTCTTTCAGTTTCCACAAATGTTTCTATCATTTGCATCTGAAGAATGCTCCTCCATCTTCTGGGCCGACGGGAGGACGACTGCAGGCTGTGGGTGAAGAGCGAACGGAGAACGACGAGGACTGAGTGCAGGATGAAAACGAAGGTGAGGAACTGGGAGCGTTTCCTCAGTTCCTCCAGTGTCGGTAAAAACAGGAGCAACAGGAGTCAAACTGATCCCAACTTCCAGCAGTGGAGTCTCTCTCTCTCTCTCTCTCTCTCTCTCTCTCTCTCTCTCTCATGGTCCCCGTCTTATAACAAGGGTCAGTTCCGACACTCGGAACCTAAAGTCACGTCTTCCTGTGAGTCGGTTGTCACATTCGAGACGTTTCCAGTTCCGACATTTTCAGAAAAACGACACAGTGAAACTTCAGCCCCACATTTGAGGAAGAAACGGTCGGGACAGTTTTGATTGTGTGATTCCATCCTCCGACCACAGGGGGCGTCGTTACTTCAGAAAACAAAACAAAAAAAAGACTGCAGAGGATTGTGGATGTGGTAATAATCCACGTCACCCTCCTCCCCTCCAGCTGAGGGACGAAATCCTTCAGGGTAAAAACCACCTTTGGTTTTGGCGAGTTGCGCACACCAAGTCCGGCCGCCCTCCGCCGCGTCGCCACGGAAACGGGGGTTAGTCGGGCATGTCGATGCAGAGTTTTGGCGGCGGGACAAAGTACTTCCCCGGGCTCTGCGTGATCACCACGCCCGTCTTCTTGTGAAACATGGGCGCGATCTTTGGCGGCGGCTCGGGGACGGGCAGGTCCTCGGCCGCCTCGGGGTCCTCGCTGCGCTGGAGGTCGTACGACACGTTGCCGTATTCGCGCAGGAAGGGGAGGAGCTCCAGCAGGAAGTGGCAGAAGTCCTTGCGGATGCCAAACCACCCTGCGGGAACAGGACAGGGGAGACATCACAAATCAGAACTGTCAACAGAAGAAGTCAAATGACAAACAATGTTTCTAAATATATATTTTGTATCATATCAGATTCAGTGATTATCTTTTAACAGGTGAACAATATGGAACTGCTTCGAATTTAAATTAGATTTGGCATCTATTTTTAGTTTTACTTATCAAACATGTACGATCAGCGGCAGTGTTACATTTCAAAATGATTTGCCTTTTACTTTTTCAACGTATTCGTTATCAAACCCTGAATAACGGCCTGCAGATAGAAGCAGGACGGTGAAAAGGAGCCAGAGTAGTGAAGCAGGTCCAGCCCACCGACACTCACAGTGGTTCCCCCCCTTCTGGCCGAAGGTGGTGGCCATGAGCGTGAGCAGCGAGAGCCACAGGGGCACGAACACGCACACGTAGCTCAGGCTGTTGTGTCCGTCCAGCTTGTGCACCAGCAGGATCTGAGGAGGAGGGAAAACATGGACACCTGGATTATCACCTTCATCTTCTGTGAATTTGATGGAGAGGAAATGTGGGGAAGTCACCTCAAAGGTGAGGAGCGGCACCACGATGGTCATCCAGCTGATCGCCATGGTGATGTGAGTGCGCCGCTGCTCTGCGATGATGTCGATGGAGCGGAGGAAGAGGACCGACCAGATGATGTAGTACAGGACAACAAGGCACAGGAAGGACATGAGGATCCACAGCGGGACACACACCACCTGCACACACACACACACACACACAGGTTCAGTACATGTGGTTTAGAGAGGTATAAAATAAAACAATAATGCAGTGGATAAAGTGGGATGTGTTTGATGTGGGCGTGGTCTCACCAGCCAGGGCCAGCTGATGATCCTGTCCAGTTTCAGAGCGATGAAGATGAACTGAAGAATGTTGACTGAACACAAAACCTCCAGCTGAGGACAAACAAATCTTTGAATTAAAAATATATATTATATATAACTTCCTTTTTTTGCATTCAAACATGACGAAGGAAACATTTACAAATGTTGCTGTGTATGGGGAAGCTAAATGAGGGAACATGTTGAACAAAACATATTAAGAACTCATTCTACATTCAGGAGAGAAACTACTTGAACATTCAGGTGGTTGATTAAAAACATCAGAGTCATTGTTTTCATTCAGTCCTGCAGGGACAAATGGGGAAAATACAATACTGCAGATACAATTGAATTAAAACTACATCTTTTTTCCAGCTGATTCACTCAGGTTAAAAAAAAAAACATTAATTTGAATGTTAAAAAGGTTTAATGGGCTTAAATGATGAAGTCAACAGTTCAACTGGAGGTTTGAACGATCTCCCTGTCCGTCAGCTCATGTGTGTCAGGACGATTACCTCCAGAGACCGGTCGTGTCTGAACCCCCAGACGCAGGCGGCGACAGAAACCGGGGACACGAAGAAGAGCGGCATGAAGACCAGGAGCCAGAAGTAGGTTCCTCTGGCCACGCGGTCGCACACCAACACCTCAAACATCAGCAGCAGGACGTGCAGCCCCACCGCGATCAGCATGGCCTTAAACTCCACACACGTCTCCCCTTCCGCTCTGGAGGAAGACGCACAAAACAGTCAACAATGGGAGCAACGAGCCATGTTGTACGGTTCTAAGGGCAGCGCAGCAGGGACACCGAGGAAATACCTAACAGAAGAGAATAAAAGCTGTATTCATCCCCATTGGAGACATGTCGTCGTTGTGGCAGCAGAAAAAAAAGGTCAGAAACAGTAACCGATGATACTATTCAATGACAACACACGCAGACCTACAAACACAAGCGTATAGCGTGTATATATGCGTGTGCACACACGTAAACACATGGTACAAACAAGAAAACAAGTCAATAATCATCACTGTAACAGCTTCCTAGTCCCTGCTGTCCTACGATCGGGCGGACGGTGAATACGGAGACTGTGTCGAGTTGAACTCCACCTGTACTGAGGGTTGTGTGCCCACACCCCCGTGCCCACGGAGGCGCCAAAGATGACCAGCAGCTTCCACAGCCATATGGGAGTGAACACGGCCCAGTAGCTCCACTGGATGACTCCATCCAGCCTCAGGGACAGCAACACGGAGAAGAGCAGCAGGCAGGAGTAGATCAGGAACTTACTGCAACGGACCACAAACAGGAAGACGTTTGAAAAATCAAACCTGCTCAAAGGAGACGCGCGCACAAACAAACGAATTTACAGGAGGAAACTAGGACAGTTAGTCTGTCACAGGGAGCCATTAGTAAACAGTCGCTTTCCTACATGGACATAATAGTAATAATAATAATAATCATACCACGTGCCCTGCCTACTTCAATTTGAAATATAGAATATTCAATGAATACAAGCGTGACATATTGACAGCATGGCTGCACTTACACCCCCCAACACAGTTTAATATCGAAATAACTCGAACCTAACATTAACACACTGACTTCAGGTCAATAAATAACGCAAACTCACTAGTTACAATGACATGTCACGTCGAGCTAGTGTCAACTAGCTGAAGCTAGCTTGCTAACAAGGCCTCGTTCCGCCGAACATGTACAGTTGGTACGAACACCGAGAGCTACCTCTGTGTATCTCGACTATCTACTAATACAAATACATTCGTACAATCCCACACGCGTGTACATTCGTGCGTTTGCGTCATATCCCCGTGTAACGAACAGGGAAATCACTGCGCTGACAGATGCTAAGTAGTTGGTTAGCTTGAATGCTAAATGTTTTGGCTAGCGTTACCTGGGATTGAAGTCCTGAAAGAGTCCCCGTAAATTCATGTTGTGGCAGAGGCCGGTTAGCTCGCTGACATTAGCCCCCCGTGTCGGTAAGTTACCGTCTCACACGCAGGCTACACATGGTAACGTCGGCGGTAATTGGGCGTTTTCTGCTCCGGTGTCATTAGACGCTCTATGCTAGTTAGCTAGCCCGCCGTGTGTTTTGGTTTTTAGCGGTGGAGTGGAGTTTTACTGGCACATTCGGGAGTCACGTGATCGCCCGGAAGAAGCTGACCTATTGCGAAGAAAATATACGTCACTCAGACCAATGAAAAGCATAACATAACGACTTGTAATGAGTAATTCTGTAAAGTTATTTCATTATTGTTATTATAAGTAGTATTCTCATCACTATTATTATATTGTTATGAACATAATTAAACATGTAATTTTGGGACAAAAGAAGGTTAAAATATTACAACAAAAAAGACAATATTTTATTATTCATACACAAATATAAAGTCATATATTTGTGGAAACAAAGTTTGTAAAAAAAAATAAGAATCAAGTCAGAAAATATAATTTTTGTGAATTGTTTTTCAAAGTCTGTGTATACTTGTTCAATCAGATGCAGGAGATGATCAAGCTATTGACTTAGAGATGCTGCATCTGCACATAATTCAAGATCAAGGTCAGTATTTAAGGTGCTAGAAGTGGTTAGTACCATCATGCCTTGGCTCAAGCGCAATGCTGAGTATTTACTGTGTATTTGAGACAGAAAGGTTCTGCTAGTAGAAGCTGTGGTACTCGTATAATTGGTTTTGGTAATGGGCAAGAACATTCTGGTAATGGTGAATAATAATAATGACCTGACCAGATGTGGGACTGACGTGACCAGATGTGAGACTGAGGGGACCAGATGTGGGACTGACGTGACCAGATGAGGGACTCACGTGACCAGATGAGGGACTGACGGGACCAGATGTGGGACTGACGGGACCAGATGTGGTAGTGACGGGACCAGATGTGGGACTGACGGGACCAGATGAGGGACTCACGTGACCAGATGAGGGACTGACGGGACCAGATGTGGGACTGACCTGACCAGATGTGGGACTGACGTGACCAGATGTGAGACTGAGGGGACCAGATGTGGGACTGACCTGACCAGATGAGGGACTGACGGGACCAGATGTGGTAGTGACGGGACCAGATGTGGGACTGACGGGACCAGATGAGGGACTCACGTGACCAGATGAGGGACTGACGGGACCAGATGTGGGACTGAC
>JAFBJT010111074.1:10061-49661 GCA_016785325.1 Chascanopsetta lugubris
CACACACACACACACACACACACACACACACACACACACACACACACACACACACACACACACACACACACACAGAACCTGTTTCTGCCTGCTTCATTCCTCCACAGTCAATTCTATACTTCCCGAAACCATCACCACTCGCTTGGCAACATCTGACAGGTCCATTTTCTCAGCTCATACACTCCTCGTGTTGTCATTTCAACAGAAATACTAACAATCTTCATGCCTGCAGAATCAAACCCAGCCAAGCCATCTGCCACATACCTTCTCCACGCTCAGCTCGGAACATTCGATTAATTCGTTAATATAATAACCCTGGTATGCAGCTTCCTTTGGTTTCTGTCAGTCAGCATTTGATCTGAAAGCAGGACACCTGTCACTCTGCATCTCAGCCGATCGCCCTTCATCTCTTTGCATGTATCCTTGAATGTCAGGCACGACACAGAAATGTGGTGGCCAGGCTTTAAATCGGAGTGACAGGCAAATATTGGCACTTGAGAGGTCAACACGCATGTTTAAGGATGTTTCTCCAACATATCTACATTGATCTATTGCCACATTCACGTTTCTTTGTCTTATTTCCTAAAGTTTCCATTTGAGCCATAAGCCAGTGACACATGTGACTATAGACTCATTGTTTATTCTGCCCACACACCATCACACAACCTGCCTTGAGAATTGTTATTATTATTACAGCTTTGGAGTGTAAATATGCAGGGTTTGTTTTTTTAATATCTCGGTGTCGTCTCATCTTCCTCAGTGGATGAAGGAGATGTGGCGCTCAGACTCGTGCTACGGCAACTACGGCGTGGACGGATCCACCTGCTCCTTCTTCATCTACCTCAGTGAGGTGAGTCTCGCAACTCAAACAGTTACTCATCGGTCACCGATTGGTCGAAATCAGGGCGGAGCTGCAAGGTGAAGAAACACACCCAAGTGTAATGGGGATATATGCAATTGACATTTAGCTTATTTTACCCTGATCATTTCATCCAAAATATGCAATTACCGCAACTTACACAGAAAAATGGATATTTCATCCTTCGGCCCAGTGTCCCGACAACGTCCCCGTAACCCGAGAGTGATCGCACATGGAGCAAGAGCTAAAAATAAGAGTAAAAGGAGAGCAGATGGAGGGAGAGAGAGCGGATTTCATTTTTCATGAGAGCAAATTAGAGCTGGTAGGAGGTGAAAGAGGAGATGATTGGGTGGGAGGATGAGGGAAATGAAGGGCTGGTGTGAGGTTCTTCCTCAAGGAATGACATTAAAGCGACTACTAGGCAGGACTCAGGGACGACCGCCGCCACGTGTCCTCGGCAAACAGGAAAAACCAGCCAGGTCGTAAATAATTGACGAGCACTTGCATGTAGAGGCTCGTGGCGACACTTTTAGATGCTTAATTTTGCATGATTTCTCAGTGGGCAGGCCAGAGCCAGATATCAAGATCCGGTAATGACATTATTCGAATCAAAATATAAATATTGCAATAATTTGCTTTTCATCCTCTCTTTATTGGCTCCCATAAGTGCTTGTATTCTCAACACCTCTTCCGTTAAAGGATTCAAAATGAAGGGTAAATTCTGCTGTCTCATCCAAATTCCTCCACGGTGAGCTCGTCCTTTCATTTTGAGATGTTTACTAATGGACGACAGGAGCATTTCATCCCCAGAAAAAGTCTGATTTTAGCTTTACAAAGGTCAGTCGCCTGTTATGAATATTGTATACACGCTGAAAGCATTGCTGTCAAGTAAAAAGGAGCAGCCTGTCCAGGCCTGGCCAGCTGTGCATGGAAATAGAAGTGAGATGGACAACATCAAAATCCATTAGGAGGAGAGGCCCTCGTCTTCCTGTGCAGGAAACAAACAGATGCAACAAACAGTTCAACACATAGCTCTGTGTACTGTGTCTAGCTGCCCCTGGTCATGTGGTTGCACAGTTACCATGGCGATAGGCATGCATTTCCATGGAGAAACAGCCATGACATGCCTCCAAATCTAAGAGCACAGACGCCTGAGCTGGGATGTTTAATTCATGTTTGTGGACCACCACATTAACCTTGCAGAGAGGGGAACCAGCAAGGGCAGCGTGTCATGATGGATGTCAACAGAGGAAGGTCAGAGCTCAAGTAGACCAGCCTAGGTGTGTGTGTGTGTGTGTGTGTGTGTGTTAGAGAAGGAGAACACACACCAACCTCACCCCTTGCAAGAATTCTAAAGTCTTACTGCTGACATCGGCTATACACACACACTTCTCCTAACACCCTCTGTGATCAAAAGAGAGAGAGAGAGAGAGAGAGAGAGAGAGAGAGAGAGAGAGAGAGAGAGAGAGAGACTTCATTAACATCACATGCAAATTATTGTGAGGGTGATCTGTGTTGAATTTGGAGTCAAAGTTCAGTCAGTCAGTTAGGTCTGTTTCCTGGAGTATGGACATTTTTAGCCTCTACGTACTGAAATGTCACATAAAGAATATCCTTTTATCTTTTTTTAAATCGCTTATTATCCCATATTTAAGGTGCAGCTTGTCCCTATCTCGAGCAATACAACAGAAGTAGACAGCAAACCTAAGAATGCGTGTATTTATTTTCATTTTTTCGGACCTTAATCAATGACAGATTGATCGCCTTGTGCTTTAGAATGAATATGTCCTATACAGTCTTTATATTGGAGTACATGTACTCACTGGACACCAAATGCACAAGTGCTCTAGGTCATAAAACACAACTTCCCTCAGTTTGTAGTAAAATGACTTCCTCTTTTGCAGAAGTCTTCAGAGGTAGTTGTAACACTGTAACACTGTTGTGTCCGATGTTTCTGTGACCAATGACCAACACCTGAAGACAGGATGTGAGGGCGTCAGAGAGGGGGAGGAGGAAATGAAAAGATCACAACATGCGTACGTTCCCAGGTAGCACCGAAAAGAATTTGCACTCATTTGTGCACATGATTAAAGAGAGAGTGGGAGAGAGAGAGAGCACAATGTTAGTCGTTATTGTGTACCCTTCATGGACTTTCCTCTTGCACTAGGATGTTGGACTGTGCTCCCTCATCACTGCCTCTCTGTACATTTGCATTGAAGCACTGTCTGCGTTTTTTTAACAGGTGGAGAACTGGTGTCCTCGCCTCCCGTGGAGGACAAAGATCCTGAATGAGGAAATCGACAGGAGGGGGCAGGTGAGACACACAACAGAGTGGCTTTTTAAAAGCGCGCTCGTCACGAGACGCAGTGACTCAAGCACCGGGGTGGACTGCTTCCTATTGGTCCAGATCAAAACGTAGGTGTGCGATGACATGTGAAGTGTCCAAGTGGCCCGAATGCAGCAGTTTCAGAGGGGCTCATCCATTTGATGCCATTTGCATAAATGTTTTAAATGAAGTCCCTCTCAACATGAAGTCCCTCTCCATCACCGTGTGTAACAGCACCGTGGAAAATGACTCTATAAAAGCCATTTAATGGAATGTTTAATTAGCAGACGTACCAGAATGGGGTTCCAAGTCTCGTTCCAAGCACGTCAAAATGAAAAGTCCAGTTTGAGAGTTAATGTTGTGCCACTGTCGCTGCAAACAGAGGCGAGTGGCACCCGCAGACAAAAAGTCGGAGTGATGGGACCTCGGGACAAATCTGGAATAACGATCCTCTATCTGTGCCAGTGCCACACTGCTCACTCAGATCTCACTCACAGGACCTTCTCCTCAGTATCCTCGAAAACACACACTCCAGCATCCCTCTAGGAAGAGGTGAATCAATATTAAGCACCCCTCGCCCTCCCCCCCTCCCCCACTCCGAGCCCTTGGATGAATGGGGGGTGGCACGATGCCATTTGACCGGCTTTAGAGATTTTAATTCCAGCCCCCTGGATTTTAATAGGTTGGTTCCGGAGAAGCGATTTCCTGTCACGACGGAGGGATGCTAATGCGCCGCGGCAGCCTCGTCTCGGACACCGTCCAAGTCATTAATGGCGCCATTCACTCATCACACCGTGAATTCCTCATCACTGTGGAATTTCTCAAATGGAAAAAAATTAATATTTCCCTCCTCAAAACACAAGATGACGTCATGACTTTCGAAGGAAATTCGAAATTCACAGCCTGATTTGTTTTGCTTCACAGCTTCTCCTGAAATATTTAAATGGATCATCACCAACTAAATCTCTCCCTCTCCTCTCCGTCGATGCCTCGCCTCAGGAGAAACAGTTTAAGACAGTGATTATCACCCCGAGCTCTTCGCTCTAATTCTGCCATCATTTCTTGGACAAAGAGCGACAGATGGTGCAACATTCATTTATCCGTAATCTGTCACTGCTCTCGTGTCTTCATCTTTTTCGTCCACAGGCCATTTTCAGGTGATAACACCAACATTTTGGTCTGATTCAATCAATCGTTCGGCCTTAAACACGCACAGTTTGATTTCGAGCGGAATAGATCCGTTCAGAGCGCCTCGCTCCAAGAAACTGACAAACCCTTGTGGAACTCTGGGAACTGCAGAAGCCAATATAGCAGTTTGAAACGACATCGTATTAACATGTAGAGATCGCCACAGGATTAGGCCACAGGAGAAGCCAAACACGAAGATATATGTCTGATCTGTAGCGTTTCTGTTCACACAGGCCGAGATCCGCACCAGTTTCGAGGAGCTGTACCGGGTGATGTCACAGCGCGAGGAGTTCCGCTGGATGATGCTGCGGATCAAGCGCATGGCCGAGCCGTGGGTCAGCGCCATCCGCTCGCTGGCCGCCAAGCAGAACCTGGCCAAGCGTCGGAGGAAGAAGGTCGGCACGGCGATTATTTTTTCAAAAACTTCATTCCGCTTTGTCCACGTTAACTACACAGCTGTTGTCATCGATTCCAAACAAACAAAAACATTACATGTCACTTTCAGTTTGGGCGCATTGTTTAAAATGATAGAGTGAAAGCATTTGTGAGCTGTTGGTTTATTGAATACATCAGCTGGCCACAGAATACTTTAATAAACGTGACGGATTATTGCATTGAGCAGCCGAGAACACAGAAGAGGAGCTCGAAATGAAAAATCACAACTGAGCGTATTTAGTTCTCGAGTTGATATTTCTATAAAAGTACGCCTCGAGAAAGCTCACACACACACACGCACGCACACACACACACAGAGTGTAATTCACACTTATAGACAGGCTCACTCTGGCTCAGTGTAGAAATGGTGGTGGGAGAGCTCTGACATGGATATTCCATTGTGTCCCAGGTTGGGAGCAGCCCCCTGCTCTGAATAATGTACTCCACACTTTCCACTGGTGCTGTGAATAATTCACATCACATCCCTGTGATACTGACACGCTGATTCCACGCAGCAACAATGAGAATCGCTCCTCCATCAATCTATATTAGCACGGCTTATAAGTATTTGAATTTATGCAGAAAAAAATATATGTGTATATGTGTATATATGTATATATATGTATATATATATATATATATATGTATAATTAATCATCGAATGTTTCCCTTCCGATACTCTCCAAGCTTGTTCTTTTTTCCAGCCACTAATCTCTTTTGGATAATAATCCTCAGATATTAATCCTTTACTGCTGCACTCTGGGACTGAGGCTGCCAACAATGAAAAATGCGCCGGTCACTTCTAACAAAGCCCTGTCTTATTTCTTGCTCCTGCTGTGGAACAATGTGCTCCCCCGCCCCCAGCTAGTGAAAAACTACTCTGGCTGCGTGTGCATGATGTTATACGTCTTATCTCAGTGTGTGCACATGCAGAGAAAATGAAACGTTACGAACTATATTCTTCCTCTGTTTTAGATTCTGGTTCACCTGGGCCTCCTGACGAAGGAGTCGGGCTTCAAGATCGCAGAGAACGCCTTCAGCGGCGGCCCCCTGGGCGAGCTGGTGCAGTGGAGCGACCTGATCACCACGCTGTACCTCCTGGGACACGACGTCCGCATCTCAGCCTCCCTGGCCGAGCTCAAAGAGTCAGTACCCCCCTGACGGTGCATGTTTTCCTGATTTGACATGTGAGTCAGTGTAAATTGACCCTGAATCTCCTTGTCAGGATAATGCGCAAGGTGATGGGGAACAAGTCCAGCTGCCCGACTCAGGGCGATAAGATCGTGGAGCTCATCTACATCGACATCGTGGGACTGACCCAGTTCAAGAAGACACTGGGACCGTCCTGGGTCCATTATCAGTAAGTCTGACCCTGACATCTCGAATGGAACAGCACTTACGTTCAGATCAGCCGTTTGAAAATCCCACGATGATTCGTTCCAGGATAAGCCTGCCTGCTGGTTGACAGTTCTAAACCCAGCTGAATCCCCACAACGTGCATTTTTTGATAAATATCATTTGCTCAGGCAGGATTTGCTGAGCGTCTCATTCAAATCTCCACCGTGCAGGATCCTGTCACAGCCGTGGGCCAACGCTCACCTCGCTATGACCAGACGCAGTTTGATCACTTTTGTGTTTGAGAAAGGCTTCGGCGTCTCACTCTATCGCCGGTTTCATATCCCCAGCCGTCGACTCCGTTTGACCTCCGCTGTGATAACCGCGCACACAAAGGCCGTCACTCGTCCGGCACTCGTCGGCACAATGACTCTATTTTCTGCCCGTGCCGCTTCCCCAAAATGCCCGTCCAGTATATTCTAGCCCTGATTGCTCCGCTGAGGATGCAGAGCGGGGGCCCCTCCTGGTTTGTTTTGAAGAAAGCTCTCATCGGCTCTGGAAAGGACAAGGGACAATGTGTCCGAGGGGCCACTAATGGGCCCCGCCACGTTCCGCGCGCTTGTCATCAGGTTTTGTTCGGTGGCGACATGACACTCCGTCTGTGCCCCGAGGAAATAGATTCAGCCTCAGGCCTCATCTGAAGTCCAGATGCTATTTTCAGAATTATTTCCTTTACTGCTCTTACAGGAACATTGTCGCGAGACGTAACCGAGGCAACAGCTTTTTTTTTCTTCTTCTGTCACTAAATGTAATGGTTTACTTTGATAGTTCATTTGTGTCTCTCTCGCTCTCAAGCCTCCAATGTGCTTTCTATGGGCTTCATCTCCTCGCTCTCATTTAAAAGATGGCAAAACTCTGAGCTTTCCTCTTCTGGGTGTTGTTCCGTTTCATTTCATCCTTTCTTCTTCCAATAACTTATCCGACAGTGCATTTCCACATAAGCCTGTGTTTCCAGTCCTCAAGCTCGAGCGCTTGGTGTCGAAAACAATAATGCAGAAATGAAAGCGCACGAAATGAAAAGTTTAGCCTGGTAATACATCACACGTTGTATTTCATCATTTTCTTGCTTCGTTTCCTCCTTTTGTTTTGCCACAACACAGACCGCGTCGTAAACATGCCCAGTGGATTCAGACACGATGTTTGTTGGGAATATTTGTGGTTCGTGAGAGGACAGAAGATCCAAAAGATGCCGGAAATGAAAACACATGATCCGAGGAGGATTTATCCCCCAGCTCTAGCCCTTTTGATATCCAAGCACTGATATCTTGAAAGCAGCCACGTGTCTCGTTACGATCGGGGTGTTGTGCGAAGCCTCGGGGATCTGCACACGTCACAGACCCTCCGGCTGAGCCTCACAACACAAGACGTCCCATCTGACTCCACCGTTGCCTAATGGTCCGTAAGGGACCGCTCCATTCGGCGCGGGTATCACGCGGGAGGAACCCGTCAGTTGCGGCAGCACTCGCCACATCTTCATCGCAGTATCGCAGCGAAGTGCACACGTGGACTCGGTCGCCGCTGCGTTGCGGCTCGGGCAGTGTTCCACCCCCATCTGTTGAGGATACGTCTGTGGAGGCTGGTGTTGGCAGTGCAGTTGGCATGTGGGCATGTTGTTGTGCTGCTCTCTGCGTAAAGTTTCCTCCTGGTGAACATGTTTCCCAGCTTCCCACTCTCCGGGGGCCCTTCACGGTTCACACAGCCAGCTGCACAACATCTGCCTGGGCATGGATACAATCACTTAGCGACGAGAGAGAGCGAGAGAGAGAGGGGAAGAGAGAGAGAGAGAGAGAGAGAGAGTGGGGGGCTTTTAGCTGCTTGGCATCCAGGTCTCTTACACCTGACTTCCTCCTATCACCAGGATTAAAGTTAGTGACTCCAGCGCAGCCATAAGAACTTTATTTGGGACCAGATCAGACACCATCATATCTAGCAAACCAAAGGCACAGTTAGCGAGTGCAGACGCTTAAAGGTCATGAGTGAGTCCCGGCACACAGACCACTCTCTCCCCCTCTGTCCTGCTCTAATTAATCCTGTGCTGTGACCTTTGTGTCGGACGCGATGTCCATTCGCAGTCTCAAGCGTCCGGGGGGCAGACTGTCCCTATCGCTCCATGTGAGGACTGTGAGGGCCGTCCATGTGAGCTTTGTTGCTGACTGATTGATGGATTGACTGATTTATCATTCATATTTTATTTGACCGCACACAGGTGCATGCTGCGGGTTCTGGACTCGTTCGGAACGGAGCCCGAGTTCAACCACGCCCACTACGCCCAGTCCAAGGGCCACAAGACGCCATGGGGGAAGTGGAACCTCAACCCACAGCAGTTCAACACCATGTTCCGTAAGTCGCCCGCACATGCTGCAACACTTCAACCACAAGGAGTCCGGTCTTGCGATAGCCAAGTGTTGCAATTGTGGCCTGTCTGCAGGACTTTGATGAATGGGGGTTGTAAATGAAAACCATCTCAGAGAACGTAGGGGGAAGATCACGATACATCTGAAATGTTATCACCTCTCTGTTACGGCAGAATGGATGGTTTGAGACTTTTGATGTAGGTGCCTGAATATCAAGGTTCGCCAAGATTTATAAGCAGCTTCAAAACAGCTTCGAAGCACCGAGAGCTCCACTTGTCGTTTTGCCGATCTGTCATCACTTTCCAGCGTCTCCTCCCCTCGTAGCTCTCTGATTGGTCCAAACCGCTGCGGTTGAGCCACAGGCAAAGAGATCTCAGCCCGTCAAAGACGCATTCTGGCTCGTGATGAATCCATCTTCCTTGAAAAGTTCCATCAGTCCGTTGTTTGAATAAGATCAAGTTGCCACAGATTTTCACCTCCAGATGAAATGTTTTAGAAAATCCAGCTCAGCGTTGACTAATGGAATATCATCAGGCAGATTAAAGGAGGTCAGACACTCATCTCTCCTCCTCAGCGTGATTATGAATGTAGGACGTTCAGGGTTTTATTGCTGCCTGCGCGTGAGGATCACTCGCAGGTCACTCCGGAGTCGGGCCGGCGGTGGCGCAGCAGAGCCGGGATCCAGCCCCGTGGGATACTGACCTTTTCCCCATGGCTAAGGGAAAGTGAAATGTTACCTCTTCGGCCTCGGCTCGCGAGGTGAAGCCGGCCACTCTTCAGAAAACCTGAATGGGCGTCTTTGTCGTCTGAGGCGGGTCCGTCTTCCTCGTAGCACACTGGTGCCTTTGCTCAGAATCCAGTCAGGAGTCGTTGGGTTAGATGATATCTGTGGTGCAACAAGTGAACGAGGGTGTGGAGTGTAAGAAGCACAGGGTGGCATCGGTCCCAGGCACGAGAGACGAGGAAGACTTCACCCTTGGCTGCAGACATTTTTGGCTCGCTGCACAAACACAATCTTATCTAAGGATCCGGTTGTTGCCAGTCCTGGTACCAGTGGAGCACAAGTCGGTTTCTGAGCCGGTCGTACAACTTTATATGAAAAAAACCACAAACACCTGATTTCAGTGTCACATTCGATCAGACACTGTGAGCAGTGTTCTGCAGCCCTCAATCAAGCTGCTCCGCCCGCTCCTCTAAATCTGATATCCAAGATGGCGCAAGATACTCCATTGTTCCTTTGATCTAAACAAGGTCTCTGTAAGAATAGAAAATATAAAGTAGCTCTTAGCTTCTTTTTGAGTAAACCCTACTGTAATAGTTTTGCAGCAAAAACAACTGGGACTTAATGTCCCCCTTCAGAGCAAATGTAGTATGGTATGTATTCCTCAGACAAATCACATTTGAACTCACCTGCTCAATGTAGATGCAACAATGGACATATCAGCTGCCAGTAAGTCATTTATTCTACATTCGGATTGGTCCATTTGTTATTATTAGACACTGCCCCATGAATCACTGGTGGGAGGAATAGCGAGTCCATGGACTCGGGCCAATAAGACAAGACAAGGCCAAATTGACCTCATTAATCTATCTACGGTAGCAGCGAGTGTTTTTCTGCTGTGTGATTTGTATTTGAGTGGGCTGCAGTGGAATGGACTCTTTTTCTCACCTCCACTCATTTATAGTCAAGAGAGGGAGGACATACGTTTTTTTCTATACATGCGCAAAATTCAGGTTTGATCAAATACTTTGTCCAATATTTTGGAAACAAAGATGACAAATGGTGTTGCATGGGTTAGAAATCTGCTGAGTCACACACACACACACACACACACACACACACCGCAGCAGTTGCTTTCACGCATCAAATCTCCACGGGCATTTTTTTTTTACCCGTGCATAAATATTTAATCTGCTCTGAAACCAATGATTAATAGCAGTTAGAGGTCAGACATGGCAGCAGATCATGTTTATCTTTGAAGCAACACCAAGATGTTATTGACCCTGCGATCCGATAGCATTTCTCATTTCAATCAATCGGACAACCGACTCAGACTTGACTGACGCTACGTCCTTGTTTAAATACGGCCTATGGATACAGCACTAACATGTCTGTCTACCAGGTCCCGCGCTGTCAAATAACCTCAGTCGTCCTCGCACCTCTTCTCCGGTGACCCCTCGTCCTCCAGCGCTGGCTGTTAGCTACTGGCGAACGAAGCAGCGGGCGCGCTGAGTGACAGTTTGACTGTCGGCTCGAGTGGGAGCGATGGCATCTGGTGCCAAGTGCACGGAGAGGGCCAAGCACCAATTAACAGCCCGCCCTGTTTACATAGGGAGTTTGGTACATGAGTGTCAGACCCTCCTCCTCCTCCTCCTCCTCCTCCTCCTCCTCCTCCTCCTCTCAGAGCCTCAGACTATTTTCTGTGAAAGGTGTTTTTACAGGCTCATGGCGATAGTCAAAATAAGATAACTATCTGTGCCATCATTAAGCTGTTTACCTCATGGTCACCTTAATTCCTCTCTTTTATCACACTGCATGACACCCAGGTATTTCAGGCACCTCCCACGCCGACAGCTCACCCAGATCTTTATCACAGCTACACCCACGCTCCAGAGCGCACCCACACACTCATAACCCAGAGCAGTATCAACAAGGCAGCAATGGGAAGCTTCCTTTTCACGAAAACAGAAGGTTGAGGGTGAAGTGGTGGATAAATATACAACTTCAGCCCTAGATGTCACCAAATCATTACACACTGCACTTTTAACTGGAATAGACGACATGAGAAGCAGAGTGTACAGCTCTGAGTGCTTAACGAAACCGTTTTTTCAACAGAGCCATAGTGTAAGTCACGTTCCTGCTGACTCTTGGACACACCTCCACCACCAGGTGTTACACATCTGGTATCACCCCTTAAACCCCCGAAAACAGATGTGTCACTTGCAGCAGAGCGCTCAGACCTCTGTTTTTCCTACTTCATCATATTGTACACAGATAGTTATTCGCGGTGGAAAAGGTGCCGAGTCAGCATGAGAAAATCGGGTCTTGAAGACCAATCGATTGGGTATCATGGTTTGTTGAGTGGCACAACATGACTGTAGTGATGCCATGAGACGAGGGGGAGAAACACCAACGGCGACACCAGCGGGGCCACGTGAATTCAAAGTGCAGCTGCAGACTCGTGACCCATCCTCGTAACGATCTCATTAAAGTCGCTTTATTTACTGCAGCCGAAGTGAATCCCGTCTCCGGTTCGACTCCTCTGCTTCTTGTCGTAACAAGATTGTGGCACAACAAAAAGCAGTGAGAGCTGACCACAGCGGCTCCCAGGGGGCAGGGCTCCACCACACACACACACACACACACACAACACACACACACACACACACACACACACACACACACACACACACACACACACACACACACACACATACACATACAGACCACAACAGCTCCCCCCTCACAGCCTCCTGAGGGGCAATAACGAGCTCAGCGTTTGAACTCTGCCCATTCTCACTGATGTGGTAAAAGCTTCATTAATTCTATTCTGTAATTATTAATCATCTAATGTCCAACGGTCCCTGTCCTCATCCTCACATGGCAGAGGAGAGGTGGAACCCTGCCAGCTCCTCACTCCACACTTGACCTGCTCGTCGCGCGGTTCCCATAGTTACCGGCCATCACAGAGCACCGAGGGATGCGGCCGTGACACCCTCTCTTCCCCAAGTCATTTATCAACCGCTGACTTATGTTCTTATCTTATTCTAATTCATCTTCGTCTGTCAGAGTGATTCATTCACGTTCAATCCGAACCATGATGTTGATCAACGTCTGTGCATGTCTCTGTTGCAGCTCACACCCCAGACAACAGCTTCCTGGGTTTCGTGGTGGAGCAGCATCTGAACGCCAGCGACATCAAGCACATCGATGACATCAAGAGGCAGAACCAATCGCTGGTTTACGGAAAGGTTGACAACTTCTGGAAGGTACGATGACACTTTATCAACAACAACAGTGCTCTAACTGCTCTGTGATGAAAGACAAACAGTGCATCCATATACATTCACATTTATGCAGATTCACACCTTCTTAACACACACATAGATATGCACTCACGTATTCCTTCTAAAGATAAAAGTGCCAGACTTCACTTCCAAAGAACACCGCTGCACCAAGGAGAGGCAGTTTTCGAACTTCTGAGAGCTCCACACTGAAACTCTTTGAACAACCTTGGGTGAAACTTTCACATGAAACGTCACAAGAGCCGGCTTTAGGAGCTAAATTCAGCGTATCATTTTCTCAGTGGAGTTTTTTTTGTTCATGTATTCAAATGCATGCTCACGCTGCAGCACCGCAGAGACTAAGGGATTACTGTATCCTAGACAAAAACCACCGAGAGACTCAGAGACTCACACACCTGGTTGGATCACTGCCTGCGCCTTGATAAACCTCCAGGGTGACACCGAGGGTCCCGGCCTCCTACACCAGAATACAGGGGGCATCTGAAATCACAGCGATATGAATAAAGATGGTGAATGTGGTAGAGTTATTGTAAATGTGAAGCAGGTGGAGAAAAGGGCAGACGGGAAATACAAGGAACACAAAACATGTCAGGGCACGGAATCACAAAAACAGGAAAAATAAAAAGTTGCAGTGGACCAGCAGGGAAATCACATCATAACATAAGGTGTGAAGTCATGTCACACAGAGTGGATGAGGTCATTCAGTTCAACACACCTACAAACATGCAGCACCATGAATATAACAACTATTAAGGATTAATAGAGAAGCATCTCTTGGTGTCTTTTATTCTTTTATTCTTTATTTGAATTGTTTTAATCAGAATAGTATGGTCATCTCTGCCTGGCTGATGCTGCCGTTACAAAGCAATTGGATATGATAGAAAATAGATAACAGCAACAAATGTATAGAAAATATCAGAAATAGTTGATAAAGTGTGTATATTCTATTCTATGAAGAGAAACAAAAGAAGGTCCTGCCTGTCATCCCTCTCTTCGTGGAATGTACCTAACCTTAAGCATATTAATCCATTTACAACACCTGCAGAGTTTGAATTCCTGATTCCCAGGGCGTTACACGTTTTGAATCCGCTGGCGTCTGCCACGGGGCGCCATTCAGCGGAGTTTTTAAAGGGCAGACGGGGGGAGGCCCATCAACTCGCAGCGAGCGGCATTAGCTGCTAATCAGACTCCCAGGCGTGTTCATTACCTCCTGCTTTTAATTAAAGGGCCATTTTGGGGCCGAGTGATAACCGGCTGACTGGCTCTCTTTTTTTTTTTAAAGGAGTGCTTCCTTTTATAATCACGCTATCCCTTTCTCTGCACTTTCAGGGCTTCATTTAAAAATGATACATCCACCATTTCAAATGAAACTAGTTTCAATATATAGCAATTGAATTAAAGGGCCCTCAAGCTTACATGTCATCTACTATGTGCAGAAGCCCTCGGGTGCTCCCTCCATGACATTTGCTACGATCATTCCAGGCTACCATAGCAACATGGTGAAAAGACATGCTGAGGATATGAAGAGCTTCTATACCTTACGGATTTGACCTTTAAGTCTCTTTCAGTCAGGGTAACACGTCCACCACTCGGTTAATATCTAACTGTTTTTGATAGGAGTCACAGAACCAGACTGGGGAGTAATTATTTCTGAGGTGTTGAAAGCGAGACACAACGAAATGTTGTGGCCCGAACATCTCTAAAGGTTTCCATAGCAACCCAGTGGGAAGGCAGTGAAGGCTGATTGAGGAAGCCAGTGACTACCTGTCGGTTCCTTATCTCCTCCACACAGATATAATACAAGATAGCGCATGGAGCGGCGTCAGGTCGTGGCTCGTGACGATTAACACGGAGCGGCCATTGAAAGTAAAAGGCAAAATATTTGCCTATGTAAACAATACTGTGGAGCATCATCGTCCTCCGTGTAGAGACAGTCAGTCAGCGTCCCCGTTCTCCTGCGATGGGAGGATGAGACAGATGATGAGGCAGGAGGGAGCAGAGGGGGAAGGTGGGAATGAGTCGGGGCTGCAGAGGGGAGAGCTGCAGGCCTTTGGCTGCAGATCAGAGCACGCAGTGAAGGGAGACGACACACACACACACACATGCGCACACACACACACACGCACACAGTGTGCCATATGCCGAGCAGAGAGTTGCAAGTGACCGATCGTTGCTGTAGTTAAATCAGGTTGAGTCTGACGTGAGGGGGTGGAGCCAAGCTGGAGTGGGACATTTTCCCCCTCTTCGTTATAGATGTTCTTTTGAAATAATTATTTGAAAACTATAGATTTTTTAAAAACATTTAATTCATCACATAGTTTTTCACTGAATTAGGAGGTTGGCACATTGACATAATGATTTTCATGCCTCATCCTCCTCTGCAGTTAAGGTGGCACCAAATCACTGGGACGCTCAGCGCTCTGATATATGATTAGTATTGCTAAAGTGCCCTTGTGCATATCGCCGCACTTAAAGTGACACAGCACCATTACTGCTGACACACTCGATGTTATTATATCCCTGCACAGATATGACGTGTGTTGCGCGCGCGTGTGTGTGTGTATGTGTGAGTGTGTGTGGAGAAACGATTCCCCGCCGTCTCACATGGACAGCCGAGGTGCATTTTCCCTCCTGACTGACATGCTTCCACTTTTCCAAAGCCCCGAGTCTGGAAAGGATTTCAGATGTGAAGATGATCGGAGGGTGCGTTTGATGTCTGTTTCGAGGGGTTGGGGTGTGCTGAAAAAAAAAAAACCCGCACCTGTCTGCATCCTGATGAGACGAGCTCCTTCCCTCTCTACTCGCGCTCCCTCTTGTACACCGACGCCAATGTTCAAGAATGTGGCTTCAAAACGCACATGAAAGCAACAAACACGAGGAGGGAAGTGTTGGTATCAAGCAGCGCGTCTCATACAGAGGGAGGCGGGAGCTGATTTTTTAATATGCTCCATCCCTGGTGTTTTGATGCAGCTACCTGTCAAGATAAAGCGCTGAAACTTCAGAATCTACACGCAGCCCCAGAGCTGTGTCCCTATAGGAACATATAGGGGGCCGAGATTTAATAATAAATGGGGGGAAACACTGCACACTCACATATCAAGTCATCTCCCTTTAACTACAGAGGGAATGGCAGCACTTTATGATGAAGTGAGCTGAAAAGATAAAACTGGCCTTTTACGCACAGAGTAGTTTACATGCATTTGCAAAGTCAACGAAAGGAAGTAAAGGACATTAATATCTAGAAAAGGAAGTGGATGTGGTGATACTGAGACTCTGAAGTGAGCTGAAGCTGGTCTGGATCGAGACCTTTTTATGGTAAGAAGGAAGTGGCGGTGAAACCGACAAAGGAGCTGATAAAGTCACAGATGTTTGCTCACAGAGGAACAAACATGAAAGAGCTGACTGAACTTCCTGACTGAACCATTGCCAGAGCTTCATGTGCAGCGCAGGATCAGGAAGTAGTGGAGCTCTGCAGGTCGTCTTGGGAAACGTCAGAGTGAGGTTAAAGCAGCACTGTGTCACTTTCTCGCAAGTACAGAATTAGTATCAGAGAATGTTACATCAAATACACCGACATTTATATTGTATTAATTTCCAAGCAAGGAGTCCATTACCAACATTCAGCCCAGTGAGACCATTCGAAATTGTCCCTGTTTTCCTGCAGAGGGCGCTGTTGTAGTCGTCACCTATAGTGCCGCTTTAACGCTGCTTGTTCAGTGCATTTCCAGAAATATTCGAACCATCCTCCCGCAGCGGCTGTGAATTGTTGATTTAGAAGCATTTAAACTGATCAAACAAGTGCGAGCTTTAATCAACTCCATATAAAAACACATCGAATCCCCTCTCCACCTATTAAACCTGACTCGGGGAAACGTGAGCTCTCGTAAAGATGCAGCAGTGGCAGCGAGTCAGCCGCTCATCTCGGCCTCTCCGAGGTCGTGTCTCTTCCCTCCCGCCCGACGCTCATCCCTCAACCTTTCCCTGCGCCGCCAGAGAGCCGCCGCCGCGGCCGCCCACGCTCGCTCACCGCCCGCTTCCTCTCCGTGCCGGGGTTTACAAATTCCCTCTGATTTACAAGGTCATAAAACCTTCCTCCTCTCCCTCCTCCTCCCCAGCTTCAATCAAGCTCTCTGTCATCCCATAACTCCCCGCGTACGGCGGGCGCTCCTGCGCACAGCCGCCGCTGCTGCCATCGATCCGCTGTGCGGCTTCGGATCACACGAGATGTAAACATGTAGGAATGCGCGCGCCGTCTGAGGACATGGAGGAGGAAGCTCTTTTCATCGTCTGCTTCACAGAGACAGAGCTGCCGATTGGAGTCGACGTGATGTTATTGCAAATCACGTGACCCCCAATTTGTTTACTTTTATTTGGCAATGTCTAACTCCTCATGTCATTAAGGTTGACACATGAAATACATGTCATAAACTCCATTAAAGGCCTTTGTGTAAACACGATCAAAAGAGAAAGCAGCCGCCGTCCTCCTGAGAGCATCCGACAAGTCATGTTCTCTGACCGTAAAGCTTTGTGTAGCAACCGCCTCAAAGGGTCAGGGTACTCTGCTGTGTCATACACACACACACACACACACACACACACACACTTCTAAACACACATCCTGCCGCATACAGGGCCTTCAGGACGTCATCCTTTAGTCTTTTTCTGTCCTCTGCAGCTGCATCACATGAAACACCCTTAAAGAATGATTTCAGCACAGCAAGCGATCCTTAAATCTTCATCAAGATATTATAAACATGTGTTTCTAGAGAGAATCCACATTGATTTCACTCCGTTTTAAACGAAACACCGTTTATAACTCTGTGTGAAGTCATTTTACCAGGCTTCAAGGTCATTTCTTCCCTTAGATTGCATTTTGTGTGATATGAGCCGTCTATAGATGTCTGCGTGTGTGTGCACGTGTGTGTGTGTGTGTGTGTGGTTCAGATATCTGCCAATAATCTTCATGTGTAAACCCCCCCTCACATGCTCAAATCCAAGCTCAGCTCTCCTGAGTGAAAAGATTAGAGGGTAGTGATTTCAACCTTTCTAATTAGGATTTCATCTCTCTCTCTCTCTCACACACACACACACACACACACACACACACACACACCCATACACCTATACACACATGTGTGTGTGTGTGTGTGTGTGTGTGGTTCAGATATCTGCCAATAATCTTCATGTGTAAACCCCCCCTCACATGCTCAAATCCAAGCTCAGCTCTCCTGAGTGAAAAGATTAGAGGGTAGTGATTTCAACCTGTCTAATTAGGATTTCATCTCTCTCTCACACACACACACACACACACACACACACACACACACACACACACACACACACACCCATACACCTATACACACATCAGGCTGCTTTAGTTACAGGAGGCTGGCTGGAGGCATCTGATAGCCAGGCCTCCAGGGACACTGACGAGCGGCTACCTGAAATTTAAACCCCTAAAGGAAGCCCTGAGACACACACACATATACACACACACACACACACACACACACACACACAGAGCAGGGGGGGAGGGTGTTCTGTAGGCAGAGCTGGGGTCTATGAGTCGTGAGTAAATTTCATCTTCAAAATAACGAGGCCTTGCTGCCCAGAGAGTCTTCAAACTGTTTATGATCAATAATGTTGTTGTGTGTATGTGTGTGTGTGCGTGTGTGTGTGTGTGTGTGTGTGTGTGTGTGTGTGTGCAGAGGGCTGAGTGCACCTCTGCGGCATCCTGTCATTATGGAGAAAATGACCGGTGTTCACTTATACCGCCTCCCTGAAGGGCTCGGCTTTAAGAGCACTCGGCTCGAGTGGCGGCTGTGCAGCAGGTCCAGGCGAAGTGGGAGCGACGGATTTTAACATGGGGACACACAGGGGAGCGGGGTCGTGTGCGCGTGGGAACGCAGTCATGTCCTCTTTTTCCCCAAATCAAAGAGCTGCCGCGACAGAAGCAGCGCGGGGACGATCAAAAGCCTCGTACCATGTTCCCGTCCATTCTGATTAACTTCAGTTACTTCTAAAAAAAAGAAGAAGAAACACACATGGATTCCACCAAGCGCACATTCATACTTCAGACCTGCCAGTATCAGAACCTGGTGACATCATCAGTGTACTCATCACGAAATGAGTGCACTGTCCCTTTAAATCCACCTTCCCTTGTTTCACCTCTGACCTCTGACCTATGAAAGCTTGACATTGGAATCCACTCAAGCCTTTATTGTCTCGTCCTGATCGAGGGCGTCATGTATCGGGTGGACTTTCACAACAACAGCCGGCTGTCGTGTGCCGCCAACACTGTTCCCTTCGTGCTATTTTTAGCTCCGCCCACCATTGGGGCCAGATGGTCCGTCAGGTAGCTCCAACCGAAAGTTCACCAGGTCGCGCATCAAAGTAATGATCCGCTCCAAGAGACACAGAGATGAGGAATACGTTTTTTTTTTGGATTGCGCCAATTTAAAGGGCCAGTCCGTGAAATCATGGGAGTGACCAGCGGTCTGTGGGGAATGGTCGTTATTTACCCTGTTTTCTCTCTGCCTGTTCCAGGATAAGAAGAAATACCTGGACACCATCCACAGCTACATGGAGGTGCACGGCACCGTGCACGGCACCAGCTCCGTGCACCTGCCCAGCTACGTCAAGAACCACGGCATACTGAGCGGCCGCGACCTGCAGTTCCTCCTCCGGGAAACCAGGGTGAGAAACCTCCCCTACGCGATCTTTTTCAATCAGAAATACAAGGCATGCTGAGATCCAGCAGATATACAGGAGTCGTGTGATAAAACATTCAACTCCGTGTTCAAACCCTGGGACGGTTGACTCGCAGCCACAGTCTCAGAGCGCTAACGATTTTCTCTCAAACTCCGCTGCTTCAAAAGAGAAAGAGTCAGTCTCTCTAGCGCACAAGTGTGTCTCACACCGCGACTCTCACTCCTCAGTCCACAAAGACACACACTCACTCACACACTCACTCACTCACTCACTCACTCACTCACTCACACACACATGCCGCTCGTACAGTGCGGAGCGAGCTCTCCAAAGGCGCTGACGTACGAACAGCTCCGTGGACAATTTACACGTTGACAGAACGCGCAGCGAGACAGACGACACAGGATCCCTTTGTCTGCTGGCTCCGCCGCTGAAAGCTGGAAGTGTCACGTTACTGCTTTTGGATCAATACTGTGAAAATAAAGTCAAACGGAGAGGCTTGGAATCCACTGCACCATTCCTATGGGCCAATCAGGGGTCTGTCTCACCCGTGACATTTCCCTTGTCGCTATGGCAACTGATACGAACGTTGCCTGGAAATGATCAGATAAGCTTCTGGTCAGTCCCTATCCCACGTGTAACTACGACGAGGTGAGGTCCGTCACCTGCACCGCTGCTGGCCACCAGGGGGCGATTCAGATACGACTTGGTCCACACTTGGGTGAATTAAACCGAGTGAAAAAAATGAAGCGTTACTTGTTTCTCACCTGCAGGTGCACATGCCAACACTGCAAGCTTTTTTTCTTTTTTTTTATTCTTTAAATTCCTGACATTTCTCTGTGTTGTGAAGTATTTTTCCGTCGGTCGCCCCGAAGCGTGAACACAACACCACTGTCAAAGATGTCTGCTAAAGGTGAAACGTGTTTTTGCCGCTCAGAGACACGAGAATCTCTCAATGCTGCGAAACCCGAGAGACATCAGAGGAGAGACGTGCAGGAGCTAAATCCTCCGTCACAACATACTTCTGAGGTTCAGAGGAAATAAAGTCATACTTCATTCGTCCTTTGTTCTTAAATCTCGCTCGCAGATGTCAGAGGCAGTGAATCTAGGAGAATTAACGGGACGTTCTGTAACGAAGCTGATCATCAGAATAGTTCAAAGCTGTATGAAGAAGTGCTGGGCTCAGGTTTCTGGCAGGTGAACACACGTATCTTCATCATTATACGTGTGGAAACCTCCCGCAGTGTAACACCCAATGAAATCCCACAAAACACATTTTAGTCGCATTGTTGTTTTTACACATGGAACAGGAGCTGTTAATTCCCGTTTCCTCCTCGCTCTTTGAAAAACACGTTTACCTGCGGTCACACTAATTGGCCTCCAGGGGGCTTAACGTTTGGCTGTCGCTTGACTTTGGATTTTTCCATGACTAAACGTCGACACAGAGTGACGCCGCATCGCGGCTCAGGTGTTGCATTTAATCGCCTCCTGACTCCTCCACCGAAACCCCACCCTCGTCATCCGTTAACCACAGGTCTGCTTCATATCGTTGTCATGTCCCCACCCAGCAACAGCAGCTGGTGCTGATAATCATCAACCTCATTTTAAGGTTTAACTTTCACTCGCTGATCCTCCCCTAGTGGTGAGATCCGCAAACTGCACAGTTGATACAGAACAATTGTGATGTGTCCCCTTTAATTGTCGTGCTCCCGTTACCCTTCCCGGCTCCTCGTTACACTCAGCACTGGCTGAGGATCGGGACATAAATATGGACGAGGTGCGACGCGTCCACACAAATCTACTGTGGCAGCAGCGCCGGCGCTTAAGAGCTGGACGCCCTTGACGTGCGACACCCGGCGCAGGGCGCGCACGTGAGCATGAATATACAAAAAAGTGCACAGGCGGTTGGTGTCATGATACAGTGGCTCCACAGAGGCTGCAAGAGGACGGTGTTTGCTGCCACCTAATGGCTACAATGCGACACGGCTGCACGTATAGCGACACCAGTGTCATACACACTGACACACAGATGAGTCATTGTTCACCGTCTCTGCCTCTTAACTAAATAAGCCAGCAGCCCAGACTGCCCCCCCCGCCTGCCCGCACACACACACACACACACACACACCTCCCACACCCTCACTCACTGTCAGCCACAGCGGCTATTTTGAGGTGCATGTTGCCACACATCAGGAACTAGAGGAACAAATGAATTCCCTCCTAAAAACGGGAACAGCATTTCCACATGTCAGCATCTCTGACCTCGCCTTTTTTATCGTGACCTTTTGACGCCCAAGCAAATGAAAGTGAGGAGCTTGGAGCCGCCGCCTCCTCCCTGTGGACAGTGTGATGACAGTTGAACCTGTTCTGGCAGATTTTGACTAGAGGAAGGAAGGAGGGAGGGAAGGAAGGAGGAGGCGCCATTTGGGAGCAGCTACTGTTATTTGAACATTTGCTGACAGCAGCAGTCTGCTCTCGTCAAAACAAACCTCCCAGGTTCTCAGCACTAAATAGAGTCGAGTCAGAACTTTTTTAGATTGGAAGCAGGAGGAGGGGAAACAGGGACGATGATGGGAGTTATTTACACGTTGATTCATTGAAAGATGTCAAATTAAATTTACTGCCCAAACTGTTCAACTTAAAATGTGCAGTGCGTGAGATTTGGTGACATCTCGAGGTAAAGTTACACGTTGTATCCATCACCTCACCCTCACCCCTCTGAGCATGAAGGAGAACCTATGGTAGACTTCAGTTGGCATTCAAACACTGTTAAGTTTGTCCACTCAAGGCTACTGTAAAAACATTGCAGCCCCCATAGAGAGGACCCACTCCTCATGTAAATCTACATTAAAGGGCTCATTTAAGGGTAAAAGGAAATTAATGGGGGGGGATTATAAATTCATGAAAGTGTCAGTATGTAATTGTTAATTGCCATTTTGGTAAAAATGTCCATAGTCTTACACACGGCACCTTTAACTTCAGAAAGTCTTTAAAAAAACGATTGTTTCCTTTGTTTTGTGGCAGTTGTTTGTGGGTCTGTCGTTCCCCTACGAGGGTCCGGCTCCGCTCGAGGCCATCGCCAACGGCTGCGCCTTCCTCAACCCCAAGTTCACGCCCCCCAAGAGCAGCAAGAACGCCGACTTCTTCAAGGGGAAGCCCACCCTGAGAGAGGTGAGAGCACGGCTCTGAAGATGATGTTTGCTTCGCCCTCTCTCCTCTTTCCCTCACTTCCTCCCATTGATCTCTCTCTCTCCGCCCGCCTCCAGCTGACCTCTCAGCACCCGTACGCAGAGGTGTACATCGGTCAGCCGCACGTGTGGACGGTGGACATCGAGAACTCGGCCGAGGTGGAGAGAGCCATCCGCTCCATCCTCAGCCAGAAGGTAAAACGTGGCCGAGGGACACGAGATACTGTGGGTGTCCGAGCCGAGGCCCGGGGTCCGTTTTCTATCGGGCACGATGTTCAATTGATAATGAAATGATTGAGGGGAAAGTATTGATGGAGGAAGAGATGACAACGTGGGAACAGAAAGAAACATCCTGCTCCTTCTTCTCCTGCATATTTAAAAGCCGCCTCCACCACCGGACCTCGTGTCGCCGGAACAATGGTTTTGTTCACCGGACGAGCCGGCGCTGCATCATATGCTCCACCATCCGTGGCGAGCTGCAGCCTACCAGGCTCCGGCTTGAATTGCAACCCCCCCCCCCCCCCCCCCCCCCCCCCCCCCCCCCCCCGAAAAAAACACCACCCGGGGCCCCGGGCACACCCCAACATCAAGTGGCTTAGTGTAGCAACAAAGGTTTCAGTTGTTGCTCTGCTCCGTTTGAAGCCTTCCTCGAGTCTGTGGGGTCGAAAGGCAGAAGTTCAAAGAGCAGACTGACAGGCTAATGTTTCGCGCCACACAGACACAGACACACACACACACACAAACCCCAGCTCTACCTGCCTCTCTTCAGTGAGGATACTTGACCCAAGCAATCCTCTCCAGCATCGTCTCATGTGTGTTTGTGTCTGTGGCTGCAGATCGAGCCCTACCTGCCGTACGAGTTCACCTGCGAGGGAATGCTGCAGCGAGTCAACGCCTTCATCGAGAACCAGGTACAGTTCACTATCAGTCGTTTCACAGATTAGAGGAAAAAAAAGACTCCGCGACTCTACACAGGGCTTTTAAAACTCAAGGAATGTTATGATGAGCTCCTGGAAAGCTTCACCAAAATGATCTCATTTTACGCCTTTAAACCAGATGATGAAACTTACCTTGTTATGGTTTTCAGGATTTTTTTATTTTCATGTTTTCATTTCAAAACGTCCGTCACGCAGGAATCACAGTGAAGTACACATTCAGCAAATCAGACGGTTTTCAAAACAGGCTTAAGAAACAATCAAAGTATCCTTGACAACTATAATAAAACAGAGGAATTGGAAATCCATCCCATAATGCCTGGGGCCTGGAATCCTGCTGTCGGTGTGAGGGTCATGCTGCAGCCAGGAGTGTTTCATAGAAATAGTTTTCCTCCTGAAAAACAAATAGTGAAAACACAAGATAAAGGTTATGTATAAAGTGTGTTGCTGCTCATTGGTCTGACTCTCTCTTGTTGTTGTTGTGTTGTTGTTGTTGTTTCTCCAGGACTTCTGTCACGGTCAGGTGATGTGGCCTCCACTCAGCGCCCTGCAGGTCAAAGAGGCCGAGCCGGGACGCACCTGCAAGCAGGTGTGTCAGGAGGAGCAGCTCATCTGTGAGCCCTCCTTCTTCCAGCACCTCAACAAGGACAAGGACCTGGCCAGGTACACACACACACACACACACACACACACACACACACACACACACACACACACACACACACACACACACACACACACACGGTTTGCCAAACTCAACTAGTAAGTGACAGTGAGTCTGTAAGTCATTTCTAAGCACTCCTCTTAACTGCAGTTTCCCTTTGTGACCACTAGATGTTGCAGTTTGCTCGCTGTAGCTGGGTCAAGCCTCATGGTGACCCCCCCCCCTCTCTCTCTCCGTCCCTCAGGTTTGGCGTGGACTGTCAGACGGTGGAGTCCAGCGCCGACACGCTGGTCCCGGCGTACAGCGAGAACCGCCACCACTGCATCTTCCAGTCCGACCTGTTGCTCTTCAGCTGCGCCGGCGCCCACCCCACGCTGCGGCGCATCTGCCCCTGCCGTGACTACATGAAGGGCCAGGTGGCGCTGTGCAAAGACTGCTTATAGCAGCCACACGCCACCCGATGGGCGGGGCCGACGACACGGCGCGATGCCGAAAGGGGCCGTGGCTGGATGGAGCCACAACGGAAATGTACACTCTTTAAGGCGTCACTGTCATGCAGCTGTCAAAACACACACACACACACACAGGGACTGTGTGTGTGTGTGTGTGTGTGTGTGTGTGTACACAAACACTCATGACTGTGTGTTACTCATCATCATTGGTTGGACGGCGCCGTCCTGAGCATCCATCAATCCTCAGACTCACCAGCGGGGGGCGCCGCAACATTGTAAAATGACTTGAACAGACAAAGGGATGTAAGAAGTTGCAGCTTGTATCAAAATGGCAGCGCAGTGGGATCAAGGAGACTCCAACACTACTTCTTGACCGATGCCCCGCCCACCTCACCATGCCCCGCCCCCTCAACTCACCCTTGTCCTCGTTCAAATCGGAAACTGCTTATTGTTTTAGGTAGGTTTGCACTGGACTTGCATGCCTGTAGGCCCACCCCCCCCCACACCCCGATACAGACACACACACAGAAACAGGGGGAGGGGCCTAACAGATGGCGGCTAAAAACCAGTTTTACACTGTAAGGGACTCTTGACGTGACGAGAGCGGACATGTAACATAGATATCTAGATTTTTATCCTGAGACTTAAATCGTTTTCTGACACATCCTCCTCCGAAGAACGCTGTTTTCATCCCACGCCAACGCCACACGCCAAACGGTCACCTCCTCCACTTCACGCCGCATGCACCCAGCTCACGCCATCTTATTTAAAAACAAGGCGTGTGTGCTCTCTGCTAAAGGCCAGTAGACGCGCCATCCGGTACTACACACACACACACAGCCAGTGGTCATGTGCGTGTTTAGAAGTTGTAGCGCGGGAGTCGTCGCAGCCTGCGGAGGGAAACAACAGTAGAGGTTAAACGCACTCGTCCAATCGACCGCATCAACTGTCGATCATGTTCACGCAACACGCCAAAAAAAAAACGGAAAAATAAACAACCTAGCATCTCCCGGGATCATCGTCAGGACGTGAATTTGCCTGCAGGTTTGCGAACGTTAAAGATAAACACTTGTAGTTCTTTGTGGTGAATGGATGAAAAGTGCACTATGTTTCTGTGTTAGCGCAGGTTTAACAGATATTAGTAACACTGTATATTGTTCATATGGGTTGAAAGTTTCTTTTTTATTTATTTTGTATACAGATCTTAAACGTAAGCCTTTTTTTGCTGGAAATCCTTGTTTTTTTATTTATAGGAGGGGGCGTCGCATTTCTTTCTTTTTTCTATAGTTTTATTTATGGAGAGTAATTTAAGTAAAAGAGCAGCGTGCTTATTTTGAAGAGGGAGGGGCTCAGTCTGTTGCTGTTCTGCCGCAAGACGTGATCAGACAATTTAAAGGTTAGAGAATTATACATTTGACCACTGAACACTTTTATTTACAATGTTCAAGTAAATATTTAACATTTACAGACACTAGGTTCATGTGGTTGGTTTACATTCTTTAAACTAGCTTAATTTGTCACTTTTGCCCAAATGTTTTACGCATTCAAAATAGGTCCATGCTTCAAATTAAATCACTGCAAATTAATATAGTTAAGGACAACATTTTAATGTATTGAATTGGCTCCTCTTGCCTCAGCCGGTTTTGTTTTATTGTGAAAGGCAGCATAGACCTATTATTTTGCACTCACTCACTGACACACACCATCCAGCTCTGCTCACGTTTGTTTACTGTAGGTTTGATAGAAATCAGTGATCTGCTGCCATCATCATCTCTGTGTCTCAGAAATCATAATGTGCCTTGTCATGTTTGCTTCGGTTCTGTCATGTGCTACTTAATCACACGCTGATCACATGACCTCATCTGTTTCCCCTCATTTACGTTGAAATGTTCAGCTATTTAGCTTTTGAATAAGAGTTCTTACATGAATTTTATCGACCCAACTTTTAATCTATTCATTCAAATAAGAGTATTTACTGTTTATTGAGAATTTATTTCTACTATTCCAACATTAACATCCATGAGACTTTATTTGATCTACATTATAAAGCTGTATAATTTCTAACTTGTTTTCTGTTTACTTTGCTCTTAACTTATTTTATCACGGTACAACAGAAGCATCCCCATTGTTTTATTTTGTATAATTGATCATGAAAGCAGATTGTTTTGACTGTTTTTATCAGTGGATTGTACAGAGACTAAAACAACAGTGAGCTCCGTTGTTCCCGTGTGCTTACAGCGCCCTCCACATGGATTTAATATACAATTCACCTTAGTGTTTAAACTAAAATGGTGCAAAATTTTAATTTTAGGCACCATTTCATCTTAAAACATCACATTTATTAAATTGAAGGGAAGATGAATTTGTCATGTGATCAGCTCATCGTTGGTTTTCGTCCCTTAAAGGGATCTGATCTTCACTGTTGCATTTCGATGTCTTTCCTTTGTCACATGAGCAGCTGTTAGACCAGATGTTTTATTGTTTAAAGCCTTATTTATTTTGCTCTTTAAAGCACGGTGCTGTGTCACCTGATCAAATGTTTAAAGACGGTTCATAAACTTTGTCCTACATAGAAAAAGAAAAACTCTCCAAACACAAAGATCCTCATTTTTACATCTCGACCTTGTTTGAAGCGACGACGGTGAGAAGGCGAAGAACGACAACGGTTTTGTTTTCACGGGCATTGTCGAGTAAAGAGGGATATAACTTTATTTTTAAATAAACTTTTCTGTGATGAAAAGTCTGCGGGTTTGTGGTTTTACACTTGTTCTACATCACAGCAGAGTCACAGTGGGTATTTACACTGGCACAGCAATGACACGCGTGTGTTCCTCTACATGTCAGAGTCATACAAAACGGAGGTGACGGGACTTTTATTTGTGCCTTGTGGGAGATTCTGTGCGAAATAAAATATTTATTTACAACCACATATCACCATTAATCACTTTAATTATCATCAATCATTGCATTGAATTAATTGATTCAGTTTTCTTGTGCTTAGGATCAAAGACACAAATAAAATGGTCAGCCTCTGTATTCTAATTAAAATGTTATCATAGAAACACATCACAGTATGTTACATTCAGTCACTGTGGTAAACACCGCCACGTCACTATGACAACCAGCTTCTTCACTTCCTGAATCACATTCATGTTCCTCAGTCAGATTAAGGCTTAGTTAAAGATGATGAGAGTAGAGGAGAAAAAGGCAAAGTCAGGGATCTGTGCTCATATTGATTATTGCTTATATAAATAATATCAACTTCCTGTTTGTTTACACTGTGCACCATCACATCTACAGTTTAGAAAAAATAATAATACTCCAGAGTCAGTCAAAAGAACATATACATATATATTCTATATCAGTTATATCCCCATGGTATTACTTCACATGTCACTGAGTTCAAGTCCACAGACAGAGGAGGAAGAAGCCATTTCAAGTCCCCAAACAAACAGCGACAACAGCAACGCAAGATAAATACGCCTTTGATGATCAAAGGAGTCACAGCATCAACAGGGAGAGGAGGTGACATGGCCAAAGTAAAGTTTGACGATGTCATGGCTCAGAAATGTTAACTGGGTCACGTGGTCTCAGTGGAGCCGTGGACAGGAGGAGACGAGCTGATCGGTCGGTGATCAGATCTGCTCCTCATCAATAATCTGCCACGTGTCCACTGAAACTGAAACTTGCTGGAAAGTGGAATCTTCACAGTCGTTAGGAATATTTCACAGGAAGTGGGAAAAGTTGAGGCAAAAGAAAATGAAATGGCGCAATGAAAAAAAAAAAAGATCAGATTATTTTGAATCTTAATTCTGAGAAATTGAGTCTTGGTGCTGTCAATCAAACTGACGACCGGAAACACAGGAGGCGGAGCTACAACATCACAATCTAACTTCTACGAAAGCATCTACTTTCATCCTGATGTCTTTATCCAACATTCAATTCAATGAATTCATTTGTAATCTACTTCTCATCTGTGTCAGTGCTGGTGAACCAGAGCTGGATGAGATTCCTCTACCTGCCAGTAGATGGCAGTGTGACGTCATGAATGCACAAATACGGCATGTGTACATTCTTGTGGGATAAACTAAGGGTCTTGTTTTCTTTTGTGTTAAAGTGGAGGTAGAGTCGAGTCATGACTGTAAACAGATGATGTCATCAGGCTGCTGACGACGTCGCCATGACAGCAGGTAAATACTGTAAACATCTGCGTGTGTGTGTGTGTGTGTGTGTACCTGTTTCCTGTGGGGCCTCGTGTTGATACATCCTCCCTCATCAAACACTTCCCTGCTACATCATCTACATCTCGCACCAACACAAGGGCCTCAAGGAATCATGGGGGGAAAAAAGATGGGGTGTAACTGAGGTATTGTACATCAACAGCTCACTGTCCAGAGGCGTGTGGCTTTGAGCGACACTCATCTGTCCGTGATCACCCTGCTGGCTCGCTGCCAAAAGACATAAAGATATTCATATTTACAGGAGACTGAAAAACACTTATCGAAAAAGGTGCCACAAGAATTTCATCACCGCCCGCCGCCCGCCTGGCCGAATCTGATCACAGAGGTCGCCAGGACTTACAGTCTGTGGAGTCAGTCAACATTAATCCCCCCCCCTCCCCCCTCCAGCCCCTCCCCTCTTCTTATCTGTCTCAGCTCCGTCACTCAAAGCGCTCGTAGTTCCTGGTTTGTCGGACACGTGGAACCATGTCAAGCAGCAGCCTGCAAAACGACAGGGGAAGGATTGGTTTAAACCCTTTTTACGTTTTCAGATTCTGTATTTCTATGAAATAATTATCACTTCATCAGCAGGAATGATTCAAAATGTCATATTTAGAAAGTAGTAGCCTTTAACTGTCATTAACACTGAAAAAGGTGTTTAGTTTGTCCATTCAAGGCTCCTGCAGAGACATGGCTGCCTCCTGAAAGGGACTACGATAACAACATGGTGGTGCGATATGGCTGCCGATGTAAATAATAACTATTCATACACTATAGAGCCGGGGTGCCCACTATTTTTCAGCTTGCAAGCTACTTTTTTTTAATGACTAAGTCGCGCCGCTCTATTAGGGGGAACAATTTGTCGAGGGGGGGGGGGGGATTCCTGCTCTGTGTGGGGGAGGCTGCTCTGTGTGTGGGATGCGCGCCCTCTCTTTCGCTCTCTCATCCATGTTGGCGCGTGACGGCCGCCGGCGATTTGTCGACTGCCACTGCCCTCGCGACCTTATGTGCACCCCTGCTATAGAGTGACCTTTAAAAAATACGAGTTTGACTATTTTATGTCCAATTTTCATCAATACAAGTGGGACATTACATAACCTAAATCCTGCACACTGGACCTTTAAATCCACATGTGCAATATGTGTACAGAAAAACAGAAATAATCAGTGTTAACCTGAGCAGTAGGCACTCACTTGACTCCATAGGCGAAGATGATGAGGCCTATGAGGACCCCTACTGTCCCGTCCAGGTACCACACCTTGGGCTCATGCTTGAACACCTCGGCGCTGATGAGGATGGAGAAGCCCATGATTCCTCCGACCAGCGAGTTGAACCCTGCAGCAAGAGGACAAGACGTGTGAGTGGGCGAGAAACTACGGTCATTCGTTCATCATTGTGTTCAGGGCGTCGCCCGGTGGTCATGTGACTGTGATTGACAGCTGTGGTGTAGGTGTTCAGGGTGCATGGTGGTGTGAAAGATTCCCGACGTGCCTCTGAGATCATCCTGTTAAAGACGCTCCATGTACGAAAATATAGACATGACCGTCTCATATCGCCCCTAGTGGTTGGCTGCGGTATGGCCGACGACCATCCGGACAATTTAAAGTGTGCGCGCGTTGTCGTACCGTCGGTGATCAGCGCTCGGCTCGTCAGCACCTTCCCCAGCATGAACTTGATGAAGGCCAGGATGATGCACACCAGGCCGCTGACGATGGCCACGCTGAACAGGAAGCTGTCCTGGAAGAGGCGGGGCCAAAACAGCTAAGGCATTATTGTTCACATTTCAACATCTTATATGATCTTATCAATAAAGTTATGAAGCGCTCCCAGTCAATTAAGCGTCACATCCTCCATCTTGTGGAAGGACAACACTTGTGGGCGGCTCGTGCGGAACTGGGGCCACACCCCTCGCTGTTTACCATCTCCCAAATACCGGCGAGCGTCCTCCAGCATCTGTGTTTGCATGTGTGCTAATTCCTCCGGACGTCTTCTTCTGCCTTTAAGAGGCATGAGAGAGTGACTTGTGAGTAAATGCACCACAGAGGAAGAAGAGAGGCGGAGCAGCATGGAGGAGAGAGGGAGAAGCCAGAGAGCTGCAGAGCCTCTGCAGCAGCATTAATATTGCACTATGGCCGCAGAGCCATGGGAAGCTCATTTGCAGAACACACACACACACACACACACACACACACACACACACACACACATCAGAGAGAGGAGATGAATAGAAAAGCTCAGCGCTGTGTGCAGACCAGAGTTAAAACTGTGACTCCGCTGAGAAAATAAAGATAGATTGTGCATATCTATCCCTTTAGAGACACTTCATAAATCCACTGATTAGTAAAGGTTTGCTGATTGTGCAGATTTAACAAGAACATCATGTCAGATGGTACTTACATATATATATATATATATATATATATATATATATATGTAGATAAAGTACGAGTCTGAGTACCCAGCATGCATCAGGGTTATTTTTGAAAAGCTCTGCTTCCAGAAAACTCCACAGACAGATGGCTCACTGCGACTCTCCGGCTGTTATCGCAGGGAGGCCCCACAGTGACCCACTGATCAGGATTCAGAGTGGGTGGGCAGACACTCGGGCCCATGGGAGAGGAGAGGAGACAACACACACACACACACACACACACACACACTAGAGAACGACAGATAGAGGTCATGACAAACAAACCCTGCCCAGAAAATGAACGCGCACACTTGACATTTCCATGTGACAACACAACACGTCCCTGTGCGGAATATGAAAAGACTTCCTGGCGTCAGGTGAGCCCAGACACTCGCCGACTGCACTTCATCTGCAGGTGAGACTGAGACTCATTCTTCCTGGACTCAAGTGAAATTACACCGGGATTAGATCTGATCCAACACAATTACACAAAACAAGCAAAGGCACCACGGCGGTCATGTGATTCCACGTCTAAGCGACACCTCTAACCTGGAACAACAGTTCCACTGTGAGAACACACTTAAATCCATGACTTCCACATCCAATCGTCTCCATGAGTTGATTACAGCGACGAAGGTGAACTCTGAAAGCAGCTCCTCTGATGGTTATTATCTAATCCTGCTCAGAAACGAGTAAACACACACAATTCAATTTGATGAGAAAACACAAACAAACCCACTTCAGTTGGAAAACAGTTTAAGTTATGCAACTGGGTTTTCTACTTAACCTAATTTAAATGTGCAGTTTGCAACTTGGCCACTAGGGGACTCTTTGAGTCAAGAAATCAATAGGTAAAGGAAATGAAATACCTAAATAATCAAGTAAATATATTTACAGTAAACAATAGGATGTGCAGTCTTTGCATTTCTAGATAATTCCAGCAAATAACTGAGACCTCAAAACCAAAAAGAAATGGTCCTCGGCCTTCTGCAGATTAAAAAACAAATTCAATTAAAATCTCATTTTAAAAAACACCTGTGGGAGTTAAGGTGTTTTCATGAGTCTGAATAGTGGCTCTTTATTTAGAATATTAGGAATCGGAGGATCAGCAGGGTCAGAACATTCAGGTGGTGAAAAAGCAAACATCTTCCTCCCTCCTCCTCCACAAGTTAGTCCTCTCTGTCTCTGCATATTTATCCCGCCGCTTTCCCTCATTAACTTTTCATGGCGGGGACGGCGAGAGAGAGAGAGAGAGAGAGCGAGAGAGCGAGAGAGCGAGAGAGAGAGAGAGAGAGAGAGAGAGGGAGGGAGGGCGAGGGAGGAGGAGGGGGAGGTGAAAATAAACCTTATCTCCAACACTGGAACACAGTGAGACACACACATGCTATTTATATCCCAGTGTATGAGGCAGGTTGGAGCCCGAGAGTGCGACAGTGGAACAACACAATCTGTCTCCTCACACTTTGTGTTCCTCTGTCACCTCTGAAAACAACGCTTTCATCGATACAGGGTCTGGAGACTAATCCAGGCTGAGGCCCGAGTGACAGACTCAACAACATGATGCTGATCCCATTATATGAACCAAAATCATCCATCACGGGGACGAGTTGAGGTGGTTACCGTAGCAACGCTACAAACATCACCTTAACTGCTTTTCTGTGATTCCCAACTGACTCGAAATAGCCCAAGTTGCAATAACAAGAGATTTGGAGAATAACTCAATAAGTAAATGAAATCAAATAAATATCAAATGAAACTTTGCAGAACTGCATGATCAGCCAATCAGAGGCAGAGGTGGGCGGGGCACACAAACAAGAGATGGACGCAACAATGACGAGCTCAGACGATGTGAGGGTGGAGTTTTTACACACGAAGGACAAAGGTAAGTTTGCTCATTCAGATCAAAAGTAAAGATATGTTCATTATCATATCGTATTATAATATAATTATGCACAAGAACAAAGTAACTTGTCTCATTTTGACCCACAATAACATTCACCACAGTGCAGAGTAGTGCACAATCTTATGAAGTGTCCATTTTATTCATTAAACATATTGAATAATTAGCTGAATTCAGTGTTCCTGAATTTAAGGGGCGGGGCCAAATCCTTTAACATGTTTGAATATTAATAAAAACGGTTAGTTTCCCTGGTAACTAGTTACTTTTATAATGCTGTAACTTCAATTAGTTACTTTTAGGTGAAGTATATAGTCACCTTTTTAAAGTTACATGCCCAACACTGACATACATTCAACACGCTGCGTGATCATTTGTTAAGTCATCTTTGCAAACAAACAAACAAACAACAGAACGACCTCCTGATGCAGACATGTTCCCTCATCATAATTAGATTTTTTTAAACATGCTCCAAAGCATCTGAAATTAATTTGCACTATTAAATTAAGTTTGTCTGAAAGTGTTTGGGCAAAGCTGACATGTTCAGTCATGGTCTGTACGACAAGAGACGGAGATGAGGATATCGCCCCGGCAACCGGGCGACAGAAAACTATTTGGAGAAGTGAGAAAGCTCTCGAGTCTTCACACCTGAGATTTGTGACATTCTTCATTTGGCAGCAGCTGACACACACACACACACACACACACACACACACACACACACACACACACGCACACACCTCTTTTACACACATTCACACATACAGTACTTGTTGCTAATGGATGAATACATAAATACATATTTAGAAATATATATATTATATATATATATATATATATATATAAATATATATATATACACACACATATAAATACATTTTACAAAGGTAATTTAATTAAAGGTAATTAAATAGAATTATGAATTAAATTTAATGTGTTGAAAATGATATGTTAATGATCTGTACATTTGATTTAAATGTAAGCAAAGCCTTTACTAAAGTTCTTTGTTTGCTCATCTGATTTAAAGTTGTAAAATATGACTTCATATCCCTTGCTGTTAGAAGTAATACGTGATTTAGATGCTGCCAATCACATTTCATTGATCAAATCTACAAAGAGTTATATAAATATAAAATGCAATTGTTTGTATATATTCCGGTGAAAGTTACACTTCAACAATTTAGACTTTTCATTTTTTTTCTTTTAATGACACATTCAACAGATCTAGTAAATGCAACATTAAAAGTTCTCTATATATTCAATCGGAGAACATGAGGCTTTCAAAACGTAAAGCTGTTGTAAAGTTGGACTGGATTGTTCAACAATACCTGTCATTCAAGATCAAATGTAATACCAATTATGAGATTTTGAGATAACGATTGTGCAAAACACACACACACACACACACACACACACACACACACACACACACACACACACACACACACACACACACACACACACACACACACACACACACACACACACACACACACACACACACACACACACACACACACACACACACACACACACACACACACACACACACACACACAGGCCAAGCTGTCATATTGTGCCAAATCAGTAGGATTTTAACTTGAGATATTCCACTGGAGCCCCCACCAGAAATGTAATTAAAACCAGGTCATGTGGACTTGATTTTGACATCCGCGTGTTCCGGAACAAGCCTGCGCAGTGTCTGCGGCCACGCCCTGAACCAACAACACAACATGGACCAACAACACAACACAGCTACAACCGAGCAGAACCAGAAACACCGAGGCTGGATCGGCAGCTGCATTTAAACCTCATCGCTCTTTCCACAGTGTTAGGATCGGGTGTACAGCCATATATTATTATTAATATTTGTATTATTAATATCATTATTAGAAATGAAAGCTTTTATTTGGCTTCCGAGTGAAATCCTGGTCTCTGACACAGAGCTGGTATTAGAGCGATTCAGATGAGAGGCAGAGTGCTTGTTTCTGTCTGAGCCCTGTTTTAAAAATAGCCTCAAATTCCACTGAAAAATCTGATTATGCAGCGAGAGTTCAGCGAGATGCACAGACCTGTGAAGCGACTGCTCGGCTGACAGCGGCGCGGCTGTCGGAGCTCCACACTGAGCTCACAACACTGCCTTTATCTGCTTTGTTTATCTCCAATCTGTGCCCTATCGTGGAGCTTTCATTCATCACGCACCGTGTGATGTCATGAGGTTCCAACATGCGGACGTTCAGTAGAACACAGTGTGATCCCACCTTTGATAGAGCTGAGTGAAGTAAGTGAACTCAAATGTGCCAATAGGATGTGTATTCTAACCCGACTAAGGTTGTGTGAGGACACCTCTTCTTTGTCAGTATCAATATATTTATGCAAAGCACTGCAGAGACTTTGCTTAAGTCATTTAGTCGCGTTCAATGATCATAAATACAGTATTATGTCAGTGGTATGACTCACCACTTCAGGCAGCAGCTTGGTGGCCAGGTCATGTGTGGCTTTACCCATAATGCACAGGGAGGAGAGGATGAAAACCACACCCAGGATGACGCAGGCTCTGCAGAGGAGAAAAAAAAAAAGAGGTGTGAGCCTTTTGAAGAATTTTTGCAAAAGTGTGAATTACACTGAAGTTTATCATGATGCATGAAAACAGTGAGAGATGCACAGCCTTGAAATCCTCCATTACAGATGAGATCATAATTCCCTAGATCCCAACATGGTCTTAGGAGCAGTAATAGAACTTGTCATCACACGGATAAACAAAGTGAGGAAGCTCTGTGCAGATCTATGAAGAGGCAGCAGATGTCACTTTAACATCTCGGCCTAATCAACAGATTCGAGGGGCAGAAGACAACACAGAGGGAGCGTGGGCCCCGCTCTTGCATGGCTTGAGGTGACCACGTGGTTACCACGGCAACACCCAGCATCAGTTTGGGAAGTCCACAAGAGGACACACACACACACACACACACACTGACGTAACCCACATATCCACCATATTATCACATCACTAACAGGCCCCCTGTTGTGTCTAGTGCAGTATAGACGTAAACATCTCTCACAATTAAATGTGAACAATGTAGACAATTACATTCAACCTTTGTTTCAAAACATTTGTGTCATCACAGCTTAACGTAATGTACCGTTTCCTTTTTCTTTTCTTTTTGTACTTTGAAATCCTCACAATTTCATTTATGGAAGCAAACTATCTAATCCGTCTCCTCTTTGACAGGTTGAGCCTGTTACCATGGCAACCATTCTCTACCTGGGCGCCACTACAGAGCCTCATCTCCTCTATCAAACACAGACAGATGAAAGAATCAAGACGGATAGAGGCTCTCTGAGCTGTGCATCGCTAGGTTTCTGACTCGGGCTGACGGGAGCCGCCAGCTGTAAATAAACAAACGAAACAGGAGGAGGATGAGAACGGCTGCTGAGGCACCACACTGTTGTTATCAAGTGTCAGTCTGTGTGCACATGAAGAAATGATTCTCATTGCTCTGATTCGTGACAATTAAAGGTGCAGTGTGTGGGCGTTTGGAGAGCCTGTGGTAGCCCTCAGTTAGCATCATCACCTCCACATAGGTAACCTTCATTACTTGGGTGTTAGGTCTCATGGCGCACTGATTGTACTTACATGTATTCACGGTGTGCGGAGTGGACGGCGGCGGCGTTGCTGTACCGCCACAACACGATGACGGAGGACAGGACATCCAGTGTGGCATCAAACTACAGAGGAACAGAGGTGAAACGATGACCCGTGTAGAACTCCAAGAGCTTCTCCGAGTCATTTTGAATGCAGGCATCTGCTAATTAACGACTGAAAACGAATAGTTTGACAGAAACACCTCATCCTGATCACCACAGCTCACAGAAACACAAATCGCAGGTTTAACGAGTCGGCGCTAATTGACTTACGGCGAATCCGAAGGCAGAGGCGCTGTGACGCATGACGGAGACGGCTGCAAGGAAACAGAGCCAGAGAGAAACTTTGAAGTAGCTGCACCAAGTTTAAGACGTATCTCACATTCATATCCGATTCTGCTTCTTCATTGGATAGATAACGCTGACTCAGCATAAACAGCAGTTTGCAGTGGGCGATAATGGCAACATTAAATACAGAAAAACAATGACAACAGGCACATCATACAATTAACAGACTAGTACTTTAGGTTCATATAGAGGTTAACAGCATGGTGTGGGCGCATAACAGGCAGATGTCATATACAATATGATGGATTCACTGGGACACAAGACTCACACACAAGAGTCAGACACATGTTAGAGTAGGAAAACATTTTAATGATGTGTTTGATTCACAAATAAAGTCAATTAAAAAAATAGTGGTCATATACTTCACCGAGCTATATCACAATATAGACCTGACATTTGTTTATACTTGATCAAATATGCGCATGGAGGTCAATAAGAGAGAATGTCAAGTAGAGCATGTTAAAATGGCTAAATTATCAAAGAAAAAGAAAGGTTTTCATCAGTCGAGCTTCATTTCTCTTGATAAACTGGATCAGTGACACAAACATGGCATCTGATGCCAAATTTAGCTTTAATTGACTGACTCACTCCAGTTGAATTGCATGGTGAATCTGTGAGCACTGCTCCTGTTTTTAATTAGTCTGCGCAGCAATTAAAGGAGAGAGTGTTACCATGCACACACACACACAGCTGCATCACGCACAGCAGTAGGAAAGCTGAGACAAAGAGGAAAGATGCTGATAGAGGGGAGGAATCCTCTCCTCTCTCTCTCTCCTCCTCTCAGGTTTATTTTTAGCGAGACTCACTGGGGGCCAGTAACTCGCCTCAGCCCTGCATACAGAAACACTACTGCCCCCCCCCACTGCTCCTTCTCTTTCAGCAGCAGGAACAAACTCATAACATCCTCTGTTCCATCCCTCCAGCCTAAAGCCTCAGACTACTCCCTCGTCATCCTCCTCTTTTGAGGCTGAAATCACAATCAACCCCCCCCCTTCCCCCACCGCAAGCCACCCGCCATCCATCCACCCATCGCCCCAAAACATGAGAGCAGAAAGCGATACTGCCTTCATCACTCTTGCAAATACTTACAGGAAGCAGCCCTGAATACAAATGAGTGAGGGAGGGGAGATCTGCAGAGGTGCAGCACAGAAAACCCCGAGCTTTGTATACAACAGCACAACAGACATGGAGCACATGTGTGTACACAACCCATGTCAGAGGAGCCATCATCAGATCCATTATTTATGGGCGTGCACACTTCAACTCGTCTGATCTCTAAAAGACCCGAGACTCTCGTCGCCCCCTTCATTTCTTACCGTCGTCACACTGCGGCGGCGGCGGCGGCGCTCGCACATTTTGCTCTGTGCCAGGCTTCGTCTTCACACCGTCTTGACACATCATACATTGTTTGAAAGCTCCGAGTCTCCAGATTCTATGGGAGTGAAGAATTTCCCATGTCGGTGAAACAGCTGCAGACGTCACCGCTTGGCGAACAGTGTTCTTTCAGAAATAATAGACCAGGCTGACGGGATAGTAGCTTTGCAGCGGTATTTGCAGATTTCTATGTGAACTGATGTCGGCCACATCAGTTTCATTTGTGACCGACTTTGCAACAAATATTTCACTTACTTCACATACATGGAGGCAAATTCACAGAAAACCGAACCAAGGCACTAAAGCCTCCAGGGCCAAAGGAGAGCAGAGAGGAGAGGCAGGGATTAAAGGGCCACAGGTGTGGCTGGGTTGGAATGGGGCCACAGCTGAAAGTGATCAGGCCAATCAGCCAATAAGAGAGGAGAGAAACTGGACGGCAGCAGGAAGTAAAACAAACAGGGAAGTACAACAGGAAGTGATATGTTTACACATGGGATAGACATAAATAAGGGCGTGGCCTCTTGAGTGACACCTGAGCTGACCTGGCATGTTCTGTGGATGCTGGCTCAGCACCTTGGGGTTACCTGTGCTCCGCCCCTTTGCCCATTTTTGGATGAAGCAGGAAGTAGGAGGAGTCAGGCACCTGCAAGAAGGCGAAGCACCCACCGATGTTGTTCAGGTGGGAACTTGGTTGTCCTGCATCTCTCAGTGAGGCAAATAGCAGCTGACAGCTGTTTCAATGAGAGTAGAAGAGACTGTGTGGAGGCTGGCGTTGTCATGACGATAAAGAAAGTATAGCAGCCATGTACCAGATGTTTGTCTGCGTTGTGAGAATTTAACATTCTCTGAGATTTCCTGTGTGATCTGCCACCCTGAAAAGTGCACATCCTCCTCCTCCTCCCTCCTCCCTTTCCTTCCTTCCTTCCTTGCTTCCTCCCTTCCCTCCTCACTCCTTCGTTAGCGGCAGAAGGAAGAAAATTGTGTGTAAATGAATCTGTGGCGGCTTGGTGGTCGTCAAAGTCGAGCTCGGCAACGGCTAATTGGCTCCCAGGAAAGCTGGGTGGGTGTCAGCTGGGATGGAGCTCCGGCATCACATTGGACTATCTCACACACACACACACACACACACACACACACACACACACACACACACACACACACACACACACACACACA
>JAFBJT010111075.1:2211-12621 GCA_016785325.1 Chascanopsetta lugubris
TTCAGGCCCCCCCCCCGCCCCCACACACACACACACTGCAGCAACATGTACTGACGGTAACACCTCGTCTGAAAGTGATCATCAGTCATCTGCTTGGTTCAACCGCCGGTCACACAGGTGAGAGGTGCTATCTTCACTGTTTTCATAAACAGTGATAATACACACACACACACACACACACACACACACACACACACACACGTACACATACACACACACACACACACACACACAATCAGACATGAGTGTTTGTCCCAGATCTCCGTCATGTTTCCCGTAAACAAACCCTCCTTCACTCTTTCTTTTCATCTTTCCGTCCACTCCCCTTGGTCCAGACAGAGGTTCCCCCCTAAACACAAGCCAGACTAACCCCCCACCCCCCCCAAATGATACTGTTTTTCCATGTGCTTCATATGCATAGGCTTGCAACATCCTGACTCACACACACACACACACACACACACACACACACACGCAGTCACAATACTGACAACTTCATCGGCTCGGCAGAGGAGGAAGAGCCCATGGTATCTGCTCTCCATCTTCTCCCCTGCTGGTCCCACTGAGTCACGCACACACTCGGGTGGAGGTCGGACGCAAACCGCTGACTCAGCACGCCGTCTGATGAACGGCACGGCGCATGGTTCTGGCTCTCGTTGGGGGTCTGATACTCTTTCCCTCCGCCTCGACTCTTGCGTCGGGTTGTCAGAGTGTCGGTCTGAAGAGGCTCAGACGGAAACAGGTCTGGCAGATCCGGTGCGGACGCTCTCGGCCGTTTCCCGCTCACTGCGGTGGGAAAGCAGCCGGAGCTCGTCCGGGGCTCAGACGTGGTCTCGCACATTTAAAGGTCCATTGTGTAAGATTTAGGTGACATTCTCTCTGTTTCTGTTGGCGGAGATGACATCATTTTGATGTCATCTTTGCTGCATGACCCATCTCGGTAAGGAGTGTGTAATGTGCCCTGTGTGTCTCACATCAGGAGCAGGTCACGTGTGTTACCGTTGTCACGGTAACACACGTGAGTGATTGAGACCAAGCCCGAAGTCTGTACCAGGCTTTCAACGTGTTTCCTTCACCTCTGAAGTTTGGCCATTTTAACATGGGAGTCTATGGGGGTTTGCTCCCTGTTGGAGCCAGCCCCCAGTAGTTACCAGATGAACTGCACGTTCTTTCCACTTCCTATTGTGCCTCATTTGTCCGCACCGGAGGTCGTCCCTCGGTTCTCGGTCGATGACAGAGAAGATGCCTCTGTAAAGTGATGATTATCAGCTTTGCCAAAAAATTGAATTAAGTTCAATATTTACAAAATGATAAAAAAATAAATAAAAAAACATTTTCAAAAGAGTATAGACTGGATCATTTTTGAAAAACTCAATGAAAGAGTCAGTGTTGAGTCGCTCACAGTCTTGACTCATCAGAGGAGAGTGTTTAGGTCTGGGCAGCTCCACAGGACAAATAAACACACACACACACACACACACACACACACACACACACACACACACACACACACACACACACACACACCTCTTCCTCTACACTCATACACACAAACCCCCGTGCACTGCCCCGGCCCTGCACCCAGGGGGACAGCTACAGTGACTCACAACGAGTCACACACATGCACACACACACACACACACACACACACACACACACACACACTCACACACATCACAAACTCTCACACACACGCAAAAACACTAGCCAAAACTTTATTGGTCGTCTGAGCCTCGTGTGGACAGTGTGAGTCGCCCGGGACGCGGGTTAAAACGGCGGGACTCGAACCATCACCATCGCCAATGAGGAGCAGGGAGACGTCTGATGACACTTCTCCTGGTGTGATGTCACTCCTCATGATGATGTCATTGATATGGTCATTGTTTCCCGTCACATGTGTCTGACGTGACCACCAGAGGCAGTGAAAGTAGAAAGTTTATATTCGTGGATAATGAGAGGTAGCAGCTCCTCGGCTGCTTTGATGCTGGATTAGGGATTAGGATTTAAATATATCTATTGTTGTCACACCATCAGAATTAATCCACATTAGCTGATGTGAGCCAAATGTGGTGCTTAAAGGTGCAGTGTGTTGGATTTCGGTCTTTTTTTGGTCACTTATATCTGTAGAAATAGAATTACAACACTATTCTATACATTTTTAGGACTGTGTAATCACCTCTTTCACCGAAAGAGGCCTTTAACAGATATTCACACCAGGAGCGGGTTCTCCCTATGGGGGCCGCCATGTTTTTACAATAGCCCACAGTGGATTTGCTAGGTATGTTTTGAGCTTTAATGACGAGTGAGGGTTACACCATAGGTTCTCCTGCATGCTCCAATGGGAGGGCAGTAGATGTCACCAAATCTTACACACTGCACCTTTAAAGATCTGACACCTTTAATTATCTATGGCGCGTGTCAAACTCGTGGCGAGAGCTTAAAGGCTTATGATTGTCTAAAACTCAAAGTCTAAATCACACAATGCCCATAAACTAGCTACTTACACATGGCACTTTTAATGTATAGCAACATATCTCAGTGTGTTTACATTTTCATATGTATGTAAATGCAAATAGAATATTTGTAACTTGAATAAATGATCGTCAAGTGTGAAGACCTTTATTTTACGATATGTGAAGTAGCGATTACATTTGGTCTCACAATTCAAACCGGGCCCCTCGAGAGCAGCCGTCACGCTGATGTGGCCCTCGGAGCAAATGAGTTGGGCAGCCCTGCTCTGTGTGGAGCGCTGTCAACGCCATGTCGAGACACATGTGAAGCTGGACCGTTCAGTCAGATGTGAAACCACGGCAACATCCTGACACCAGCGCCTGCTGCTGCTGCTGCTGCTGCTGCTGCTGCTGCTGCTGCTTGTTGTTGTATGAAAGTAGGTTATAGATGCCTTGCAGGGATGGAGGGGAAGGGATTTTGGCTGAGTTCTCACATCCAGCCCCCGTCCTCGTGCACAACCATTAATCGGAGACAATATGAAGTCATCGCTCCCTCATGAGATTTTTACTGCCTGTAAAAATAAACCTTACGTGCCTCTGAAGCAGATTCGCTAACAACCAAACCACAAACTAACAAGCTTTGGCAGCCTGCGGTGCTTTTGCTTTTTTTTTCTTTTTTTTCCCGCTTTTCCTGGTGAACGCGTTGTTTTTCGGGGAATTGATTGGGATCCGTTTTGTTTCTGCGGATGATCGGAAAGAGAGGCGGGAATCGATCGGGGAAATGTATGATGATCCCGTTTCATGTTTTCCATGGAGTGGGAGGAGAGGATGAACAAGGGAGCGATGAGGAAAAGGAAAGGAAGGGAAGGAGATGAAGGTTTTAATAGAAATGAGTTTCAAAAGGGAAAAGAAAAGAAAAGAAGGGAGGGAAAGATGGGTGGACAGATGGATGTATGTTGTAACACAGAAAGAGGGGAGGTGAGAGAGGGCGGTTTGCTGGCATGGTGTTTGAGAGCAAATGTATGCGTCACTGAAGCTATTCCAAGATGTTCAACACACACACACACACACACACACACACACACACACAATCTCAATCTAATAGGCTTTGGTTGTTTCCTTGACGACAGTGTAGTATTTTGAGGGATCAGAGGTTGCAGTTGTGTGCACATTTACATGTTTGATTAGGACGAGTGTGTCTACGTGTGTGCGTGCGAGCGTGTGTGTGTGTGTGTGTGTGCGCGTGTGTGTGTGTGCGTAGCAGCATGTTCAACCAAAAAGGGACATTCCCAAAAAAACATATTGCGAAACAGGGTCATTTATTTTGGTGAATTCAGTTTGACGTCACGCACAGAGTCACACTCTTTCCTGCCCCGGTCTGATCATAACACATGACGTCTGATCGTGTGTCAGAAACAACACTCGGCACAACGGCGGAGGGTCAGTGAGTTTTAAAGGTGCAGTGTGTACGATTTGGTGACCTCTAGAGGCGAAGTTGCATGTTGGCTCCACCCCTCACCCTCACACTCCTGAGCATGCAGGAGAACCTGTGGTCGACTTCAGCTGTCGTTAAAACTCACACGATGTTGAGTGCGTCCACTTTTCCCACTGTAAAAACATGGCGGCCCCCGTAGAGAGGAGCCGCTCCTCATGTGAACATACATCAATGGGCTCATTTAAGGCTGATGGGGAAAAAGGAAAACCTTCATGTGATTATGAATTCCCGAAAATGTCAGTATGTTGCTTTGTGACAAACATGACTGAAATCGTACACACCGCACCTTTAAGTGAGGCTGTTACTTGAGATTATGAATCAAATCCAATCATGGGATTATTTGGAAGCACACCGGTCGTTCTTGGGTCAGAGCGGACGATGACCGACGGGGATGATGAGACATCACCAGGTCGCGCTCCCTCTGCCGCTCGGTGGCTCATCAGAATTGCCGATAAGCAGAAATCTCACACTGCTCCGTGATCTCCGACGCACTAATGACCCCGCTCCATCCTCGGGAACCTAATAATCATTAGGAGGAAGCCATTAAGGCTGAGAATAAACAGGAAGTCCTAATCTATGCCGCTAATGAAGGGCTGCTCCCGCTAAGGCTCCGGCTCATAGACGGCCGAGTGAAACGTTTACAGATACGTACAAACACGCAGCGCGTAGCGTGTCAGATGGACACACACACACTCACACACACACACACACACACACACACACACACGCACACACACACACGCATGCATTCACACACAAGAGCCCCCACCAACACTTGACTACAGGAAGTCAAGCATTTCCTGTTGCATGTAGCACAGGAAGTGAGGTTAGTAGCTCCGCGTGTTTAAAGTGTATTACATGAATGAGAGCCACTCTCGCTGTGGACCACAGTCTCACTCACAGCACCTCTGAAGTGCCGTGTCGCTCCTTATTGGAACAATATCACATTCCCCTCCCACGTGCGTACATTTGATGAATGGAGGGCCGCGTTTGTAGAGAAGCTGCCGCCACGTTTACTGGTGTTACTATGACGTTCAAAGTCGAAAGGAGGACGCACGGCGAGAGGACTGATTCACCACTGAGTCAATGCCGTCCGATCGAATGACTTTCTCGTCGTGTTGTCCAACAATACAGCGTGTTTGTTTCATAAACACGGACAGAAAGAGCCAGGGTTGCGATCGCCAGGATTGGTCATTAAAAGGGGCAGCGTGTCAGGTTTGGTGACATCTAGAGGGGACGTTGCACGTTGTGTCCTTCACCTCACCCTTCTGAACACGCAGGAGAACCTGTGGTCGAGTTCAGTGGTCGTTCAAACTCAAGAGATGTTCAGTGCGTCCGCTTTTACTGTTGTAAAAAAAAACATGGCGGCCCCCGTAGAGAGGACCCGCTCCTTATGTGAATACACATTAATGGGCCCATTTTAGGGTGATGGGAAAAAAAAATTAAGATATGTACGGGATTATAAATCCATGAAAATGTCAGGATGTAATTCTTTTGTAATATTTTCAGAAGTGACCAAAATGACCACAAGCTTACACACTGCACCTTTAACCTGAGGACAATCCAATATTGGCTGAGGAAGAATCGGACGACCTGTTCTCCACGACAGAACCAAAGGACATAGTTGCCTGTGGAGTGGACTCGACGTCTGGACGTTTGTTGTGATGGAGCCAGCGCACGACAGGAGCACTTTGTCTCATCATTACGGTGCGTGCACCTTTGTGTCCCTGCGTGGCAAACAAGGGTCAAGTGTTGCCCCCGGGGCAGAATTTTAAATACCTTGCTTGTGCCAAGAAGTGCCCACTTGGAGAAACAGCCCCGGGGTCAAACTGCATGCTCAGCAAAGCACACCTAATGCGCACATGTGCAGAGGAAGAGGGGTGAAGACTGACAGACGGATCAGGAACAAAGGGAGGGAGGGAGAGAGAGTGAGAGAGAGTGAGAGAGAGAGAGAGAGAGAGAGAGAGAGAGAGAGAGAAGAGAGAGAGAGAGAGAGAACCTCAACCGTCGCGCACAGATCTTCTTCCATGATGGTTGGTGGGATCGTGCACTCGTCTGATTGACTGATAAGTCGTCCAGCTCATTTCTGGGCACAAGCCTCCGCCAGTAAACGCAGCCAGCTGGGAGGAGGCAGCAGCAGCAGCAGCAGCAGCAGCAGCAGCAGCAGAAGAAGAAGAAGAAGAAGAAGAAAAAAAAAAAAAAGCAAAAGTACAGTTTAACCGTTTCACTGCCAGACAGAGTTGAGCTGGCTGTGGTCGAGTGTGACTAAAAACCTCCTGGCTCCTTCGCTGCATATCAGCGGTTTCACTCCGGCGAAAGGTGATGAAAGTGCCACTATACCAGCCTCGCCCCGTCTCTGTCACGCCGCCGTCTCCTCCCCCACACCTGCCGGGTTCCTGCGTGAGGTCACGTGGCTGGTGGGAACCCGAGGGTGAGCTGCACCTCCCTCAACTGAAAAGTACCAGGTCTGAATTCATGTGACGGGCAGGTGGTGCGCAGCTCCTGTGGATTCCAGGGGATGTTTGTGTTCACGGTGTAGGAATGACTGGGCCAGGTCCCCCCCTGCGCCGCCTCGCTCTTTCCCCCTTTGCTCTCATGGGAGTGTGGGGGGACGCGTCGGAGCCCCAAACGCTTCGTTCATGTGGAGAGAAAGTGGGTAATGCTTACAACACGAAAGGATTTTTTTTTTTTTGGATAAAAGGCATGACGCTGGTGTGTGTGTAGACTATTATATAACCTTAATAAACACTTTAAAGCACAGCAATATTCATATATGAATAATGTACTCTCTCTATATATAGATGTACTTCCTCTCCTCAAAAGGAGGAAGTAGAGTTCCACTTACTCCCTTTCGTACTGTGTAGAGTCACATTTGGTACCGTTTATTTGTTTGTATTTTTCAGAATTTTAAAGGTGCAGTGTGTAATTCCTGTCATTTTTGTCACTTCAAAAAATATGACTGAACATACCGACATTTTCATCAATTTATAATCACTTAAGTGTTTTATTTTTCTCCCCTTACCCTTAAATGAGCCCATGAATGTATATTTACATGAGGAGCGGGTCCTCTCTACGGCGGCCGCCATGTTTTTACAGCAGCCCAGAGTGGACGTACTAAACATCTTTTGAGTTTCAACGATAAGTGAAGTCGACCACAGGTTCTCCTGCATGTTCAGGAGAGTGAGGGTGAGGTGATGGATACAACATGCAACTTCACCTCTAGAGGTCACCAAATCTAACACACTGCACCTGTAATAGACACCTCAATATTCATATACGAATAATATGTACTTACCCTCTTCAAATGAAAGAATTAGAGTTCCACTTACTCACTTTTCTTCTTTGTACAGTTACATTTGATATCTATTTGTTGATTCTTTTTGTTTGTTTTTTACACTTACTACTTTGAATGCTGATGCTCTGCCTGTTTGTCTCTGCTCCCACTATTTCCCCGTGCTGCTGTAACATGCGCACATTTCCCCACTTACCTTGAAAATGAGAATGAAAAGGTAAGGAGGTTTTCTTTTGTCAGGTTATAAAGCACCAGGGCAAATAAACACAATTATCTTTTGTTATGTTGTTACCACCCATTCAGTTTACATTCAAACTGATGGTGACTCAGTTACCATGAAATCATCCGACAATCATCTCAGCACTAAAGGCTCACTCACTCCGACGCCACGTTGCGTCATCATGTTTGTAAACGTAACAACTTTTGAGTTTTATTGATAGCTGAAGATTCTGCTTCATACTTTGAAGGGGTGGATGAGGTGAGGTCGCAACATGCAAATCCACCACTAGATGTCACCTCATCCTACATGTTGTCCTTTCGACAGCAGGATCGTCAGAAGCCAAACAAACTGTTCGAAATGTAACATTTGTGCCAAGTGATAATTCAAAACCTCAACTTTCAGGGGGCTGCCCGGGATAGACCACATACTCACTGCTGCTGCTCACACACACACACACACACACACACACACACACACCTCCTCATGGTCTGAAATTCAATCAAAGGCTGCATCTATTTACCCACAATTCTACTAGAGGCATTCAATGCACACAGACGTTCAAATCGTAACTCACTTTGTACTCGCTCACTCTGCGCTTTCAATCAGAGAAGGACTTTGACAGGAAAGTTCCTGTGTGTGTATGTGTGTGTGTGTGTGTGTGTGTGTGTGTGTGTGTGAAAACCCAAAGTGGTGAACCACTTCTGGTAAATAAAATAGAAGTGGGCTCTGCTCGCTAGTGAAACAGGCAGTAAATAATGAGGTTAAGGGAAACTGTAAACTGTAACTGCTACTGCTGAGTCCAGATGAAAGAGGTTTAACTGAGCCCGTGTCATGACTACGCAGATTCTCTCTGTGGACTATTTACATACATCTGGGTGTTTCCAGTATGCTGACTATCATGTATATATATATATATATATATATATATATATATATATATACATATATGCCTGGTTCAGGTGTATTTGAGCAGCACAAATCTGCCGTGTTATCAAAACGCATCTACTCGTGACGCGTGTCCTTTTCTAATCTAAAGAACGAAATGTAAAAGTGAGATCCTCTGGCTCGGGGGCCGCGACTGAATTGAAATAATCCTGACTCAAACTCAAATCCACACATGCTCTACATTCTTGCTTTCACTCCTACACCAGGGATCCAGGAATGCGATGCTATCTATTTCCATGCAAGCATCATTCTGCGTCCTCTTCTGTTCAGGTCTCGTTTCCTGGAAGCGGCCACGTCTCTAAGAGCAGAGTGTCGCTGATAATCAGCGGCAGAAGGCGCCTACACACTTTCAGCCCAGCTTTCAGCACCACTGATCTAGCTAGTAACCACACGATCACACCCGCCGTCCTTTCTCTGTATCTGTGTGTGAGTGTGAGTGTGAGTGTGTGTGTGTGTCTTTGGTAAACATTTCTCATAATGTCGGGGCTCTGGGTTTAGGGCAGGACTGTTGGTCACACACACACACACACACACACGCAGACACAAGCGACTGATATAAACAATTGATGTATGAGTATGCATGAGTCTCATTATTACAATTGACTAGCACTTGTGCGGAGGGAGATAGACTAGTTCTTATAAATCAGCTCTACGTGTGCTCAGGTTTCATCAATCAAAGAATAAACATTTGTATATCATATCACGATACTACAGATAGCGATATTATGTCTGCTGTGGTGAGAGCTCCTTTTAATACTCTGCTAGGAAATGGTGTGAAGGCTTTTGAGGCTCTAACCTCGACCCGACACCACAGCTTCTTCTTTTACTCGCCGAGAGTAAACAACATAAGTCATACGCACCAGCAACCGTGATTCATGTCTGTGTGAGCTCTCCTTCGCGCAGGTCAGCACACGCATGTATTTTTGCAACATGTTTTTATTTTATTTTTTTTTACCACAGGAGGGGTGAGTGTTGCGGGCGTGTCGAGCAGGAGGAGGGTCAGATGTATTTGTATTGTCCGGGGGGACGCACATGAGGCATGAGGTGAAAGGTGGAACTTTAATCAGCCTCAAATAATAAAGCAGGAAATATTTAAAGGAATAAATAACAGAATAATAATAACAGAAATAACAGAAACGTCTGCTGAACAATCCCACGCACGGTGTCTGGGCGAGTTCTCCTGGTGGAAACAGAGACGGACCGATAAGTCAAGTCCACGGATTTATTGTTTGTCGTGCAACACGGAGAAGGAAGCGACTCTGTTTCACTCTTTGATCTTTGAGAGTTTTACCCTGCTAATGAACTAGGTGACCAACTAAACAACAAATAAACAGATAAGAGACCAAACAAACAAATGAGCCAACCAACAAACAAACCAACACATAAACAGACAAACAGATAAATAAATAGATACCAATCAACCAACCAACCAACTAACACATAAACAAATAGATAAACTGCTAGGCAAATACATACCAACCAACCAAGGAACAAATAAACAAATAAGAAGCCAACCAACAAACACATGAACACATACATAAACTGATACACAATTAGATACCAACCAACCAACCTACCAACACATGAACAAATGGACAAACTGCTAGACAAATAAATACCAACAAATCAACCAATCAAGGAACAAATAAACAAATAAGAAGCCAAGCAACACATAAACAAATAGACAAACTGATAGACAAATAGATACCAACCAATCAAACAACCAACCAACACAAACAAATGGATAGAAAGATCGATACATGTCTATCCAAACAGCCAAGCAGCCAAGCAAATAATTAAATAATCAACCAACAAACCATTCAAACAACCAATCAATTAAACACCCAACCAACTACCAACCAACCAACCGACGTACCAGACAGCCAAACAAATAACTAAACGACCAACCAACCGACCAACCGACAGAGATCCTGAACCCACCTTAGTATACGAACAGCTAATGTTATATGATGTTATATATAATCAAGGTCACATTTGAACCTTTATT
>JAFBJT010111076.1:0-32500 GCA_016785325.1 Chascanopsetta lugubris
TTTTTTTTAATTCAATGTTCTCCATATTGGATTATTATCTATTCAAGCTACAATTATTGCAAATGCATTTGCATGGTTGCAAAAATATGTGTCAGCACATATCTCTGTGTTATTATAACATAAATGAAATGCCTTTCAAAAAATGTGATACACACTTTAAGAACTTTTGATCATTATTTATCGTCACACTGCACAAGCGCGATGGTGTGTGTGATGAGCATATAAGGTAGAAATTAGGACTCAGGCATAGAATGAATTTAGATATTCAGTTGCAACATGCGACTTCACCACTAGATGTGACTAAGCCCTGCACACTACAACTAACCCTAACCCTGTGTAATATTAAGTATACTATACTGCCTCATTACTTTATTTCAGCAGCAAGGAAGAGTCGATCTCGGCAAACACATTTCCCCAGCATCGGGCGCGTGCGGGCAAACGGCTAAAAATTAAGTTAACTTTCCGGGGGAATGAATGACGGCATTATTCATATCCATGTCTTGCTGCTTCAGCATTCCTATTGAAAGTGAAACCGGCCAGAGAAAGACAGCTTTAAATTTCATTACTTCATAGCCACCGCTGGCCTCTCACCAGGCTGATGAGTCATGGCGAAAATGGATAAATCAAACAGTGTGTGAGTGTGTGTTTGTGTGTGTGTGTGTGTGTGAGTGTGTGTGTGTGTCTCTCTCTCTCTCTCTCTCTCTCTCTCTCTCTCTCGGCACCCCATTCACATTCTCTGTGTGCAGCAGGGAGGGGCATGAGCCAGCCAAGCGTGGCATTGCACTATCCTGCTTGTTATCAGGTGCAGAGAGGGAGGACAGACTGCGGGCAGACAGGCCCGGAGAGCGAGCGGCAGGGGGTGAACGGGTAGATGAGCGCAGATTAGGAAGGGAGGAGACAAAGAGAAAGGATTGAGGGGCGAGAGAGAGAGAGAGAGAGAGAGAGAGAGAGAGAGAGAGACGCCTGAATGTGTGCTGACCGCTCAGACTGACAAGTCCTCCACCCTGAATGACCACATGAGTCACTGTGGATTCAGCCTATAGGAACATGGCCGTGTGTAAACAACAATAAACACTGAGGACAGCAGGAGACTGGGGTTGAAATCAGTAAAGGTCAGAGGATGTTTGTCATCCTCGGTTAAAGTAAACAACTCCTAACGACCGGACTCACACCGCGCGCTGTCATCCCCTCAGACTATTTTTTTTTTTTTGCATTACTTCCAACATCACGTTACTATAAAATCCTACTGTGTTCTCATTAGCTGCCACTGACCGATGACCTCCGAGGTCTGAGTCTCCAAAAGTAATGAGGGGAAGAGGAAGACATTTGCGTCGGATGAAGAGGAGCAGTGATGGCTTTTTAATTAACTGTTATCTCTTCAGTCCTTATCCACACAACGCTCTAATCCTGGAGCCCATCGCGGCCCACTTCCTGGCAAGGACGAGGCAAATGTCAGTCAGGATGAAAATTATTAATATTAATTTTCTTTTAATGAATTCTTTTACGTCTTAATAATCAATGTAATACGGTGCAGTTCGCCCATTCATCATACATGCGGTGCATGCCGACCCTGACTCATATTGTGAGACTGAACCCTGCCAAATACTGCACCCTGTCCTCCCAGGGAATGGTGCAATGTTTGGGAAGGTTTCAGTATGTTGCACAATGACAATAAAGAGGTCTAGGATCAAACCACCAACCGTCTGCTCTGACAATAACCCACTCTAACCCCGCTACTCTCCAGTGAGCCCATAGTCTTTTATTTTGAAGGAGAAGCCTGACACAGACCATTACAACACCAACTAAATCCACAGTGTAAACCACTGCACCAACCTGCTGCATCGACCTGTTATCCCCCTCCTGCAATATTAATTGGTGCACAGGCTGATAAACACACAGAGTGGATATAATGTGTACCCAAGGCAGATTAGCATCCAAATCCATGTTAATGAATAAACTCATTAAGTCACATCAATTTGCATAGAATGAACATAAGCAGATGTAAACAGTGCGCCGCACACATCAATAAAGCAATGAATATTAAAGGTCCAGTGCGTAAGATTTAGCTGAATTTATCTACTTTTTCTGTTGGTCAATCAGCAATAGCATGCTAGTTCACCGGTGTAGTGATTATTGCATTGCCTTATCAGCTGCTTAAAGGTGCAGTGTATAAGATTTTGGGCATTTTTGTCACTTCAATAAGTAGCAAAATATATTATGAAACAATTAGATACTGGCAATTTTATAATCGCCTAAATGTATTTTTGTCCCTTAAACCCTGAAATGAGCCCATTAAAGTTCATTTACATGAGGGGCCGCCATGTTTTTACAGTAGCCCAGAGTTAACATTTCAATAAGCACTGAAGTCTGCCATAGGTTCTCCTGCATACTTGGAAGTGTTAAGGTGAGCTGATGGATACAACATGCAACTTCACCACTCATCAAATCTCACACACTGTACCTTTAAGTAGCGCTGCACTCGACCCCATTGGACCTTAGTGTCCCCAGGACTGAAGGAGGCATACGTGGGGTAAGGTGGGAATCGAACACACGGTACGACCTTAACTACTTAGACACGGCCGGGCCCGAATAATGATACATTTCATATCACGTACAGTATTTCCAGTGAGTGTCTGACAATAGCTCTCTGGAACAGTAACAGTGTCATCAGATGCTGTGGGAGGTTCATGTGGAGGACAAGTTACTCGACTGTCCAACAGCCGCGAGCTGACGAACAGAGAAAACAGCTGCGGCAATCATATCAGTGTATACTGTGAAATTCATCATTTTCCTCACCCCTGTGTCACAGAAGGCTCACTAGCAGTCAGGTCACATAATGTACATCAGTGGCCTGAGAGTGTGTGTGTGTGTGTGTGTGTGTGTGGATGTGTGTCATCAAAGTGCTGTCACTGTATGATCATACGTGATGCTTTCCCTACATCCTTCACACAGGCACACACAGCCACGAAGGCAGGAGTGTTTGAGTCCTCGTGGTGTTTTCACATCTGTGGGCTTCGACCCTAAGAGCTGCTTTGGCTTAAGGACGTGACGGAGGCGGAGCCACTGACGTGATCAGGGCCGTGTCACGCTTGAGGCTGACCCTTGCTTCCACCAAGTCTGCGGGGTCAGAGAATTCTCCACCAAGGGGAGAAAAGCTGTGTATGGTTCTCCTATGTATGTTTCATGTTCCAATGCAAATGTGTCGTCATGCAAGCATGTGTACAGAGCTTTAAAGGTGCAGTGTGTACCATTTGGTGATATGCAGAGATGACGTTGCATGTTGTGTCCATCACATTCCCCTCACCCTTCTGAACATGCAGGAGAACGTATGGCAGACTTCAGTTGTCATTAACATTCAAAAGATGTTTAGTATGTCCGTTAAAAACATGGCAGCCCCCACAGAGAGGACCTGCTCATCACGTAGATATACACCCATGGGATCATTTAAGGGTAATGGGAAGAAAAATACATTCAGGTGATGATGAAATGGTCAGAATGTCATGATGTTGTAATATTTCTTTCTACCAACAGAAGTGACAAAGATGAAAATCGTACACACTGCACCTTTAATCTTTGAATGTCTGCCCAGGAGAAGGACGAGAGAACTTTATTTAGATTATTCAGACCGACTCTGCATCACAGTGTAAAAGCACAACAGCAGCCATCCCTGGGTTTAACTGGAGGAGAGTTGCAGTGCGAACCCCTTGTATTTTCTGAAGGGACATAAATGGCCGCTCGAAGCTGTCGAGTCAGTCGAGTGATTTTAACGGCGTCACGCCGCGCAGGTTTTCGACGAGCTGTTTCATCTGGTCTGGGCCGTTTGATGCGTCAGCGAGTGTCAGTGGGAGAAGCCGAAACCCCTGTGATGCATGTATCACAAACATGGAGGCTGTTCCAGGAAGGTAAATAGAGGTTGTTTACTCGGGGTTACGCACATTAAACACAACATGTGTGCAAAGGAATCTGTGCAGTGAACACATTATCAGGCAGGGTGTTGGTTTAATTCTGCTGGCGCCCGGCGGTTAGCACCTAGCCGGTTGGAACGTACCTTATTTTCTCCTGATTTCATCCAGTTTAAAGGGCCAGTGTGTAAGATTTAGGTGAGATTGTTCCGCCTCCATAGTTTGGGGTGAGGGATATTTCCCTGCAAAACATACAATTTCCACAAGGGGTCACCAAATCTTACAGACTGCACCTTTAAATGCGTCATATCCACTTCCCCCATTATTTTGCATGGCGCATGAAAAACAGCCCAACAGTTGCTTTAAATGCCATCAGACTAGGTGTTATCCTGAACCTCGCAACAAATTCCAATATCAACATCTTGAAATCCCATGTAAACACAAAGAAACACACTGAAATAGTTCTGCGTGCACTTTTGAATACCTGGCCTCGGGTTGTGTTTAGTTGATCCTCACACTCACCTGGGTGCAATGAAAACAAATACGCACCTCTGTCGTCCAACATGCCATTACATTGCGACACTGCATGGCTATGCGCGCCGACTGGACTAACTGGATCATCGTGTTTGCCTTTTGGATGAGGACTTGTTTGTTGTGTTTGGACCTCGTGTTGATATTTCGATTTACTCCGGCTCAGTCAGACAAACACAACAGCTTTTAGGACAATTTCACTGCGACATATAAAGAATCCTGGCAACAGTCGGTTAGAGGAGCGAGAAGAGCTCTCTCTCTTTGTGCTTTGAGTCATTTCATAACTTGTTTTCCAAGTTTGAACATCTCTCCTTAGTTTTGAATATACACCTATTTGGGCCACCACCATCTCCCTCCTGTGTTTGTCCAACCACGACAGTGGCATCATCTCGGATCTCATCGTGGGGAACCTCCAGGAACCGTGGCAGGGACATTAGAATCCTCCCAAGTCCCCGGCGTTGGCAATGGGCTCGCAACCCAGATGCCACCGATAACGATGACCCAGCTGGGGTCAACCACTCTGTCCTTGTCGTGCTGGGGGGTCGCGCAGTCCTGCGAGGTTTACCGCCGCCTCCGCCGCTCTCCTGGTCTGGGTCACCAGCTGATTCCAGCCCAAGAGGTGTTCCTTTGAGTAAAGAGAAGAAGTTCTGGCGAGGCATTGCATGGACTTCCGTTCTTGCTTCTTAGCTTGTATGGACAGAACAAGCCAGAGGTCGACATGCAAATATTCAAGATTGATCTGGGTCTGGTATCATGAGGAATGGTGTCAGTGTGTGTAGAGAACTGGCCACGCTTGACATTCTTGAGAGTCTTGAGTTCATTGTCATCACTGGCCAAACCGCTGACGGTGGCCTCTTTTCTCCACGGTGAATCTTGAGTATCCGTTTCACTCGAGGTTAACGAGCCTGCTTCACCGGCGCACGTACTCCAGATCATCACATCCCATCCACTTATACAGGGAGATGTTCCGGACAAACGAGCAACTTAACACCTCTCCTCTGCTCCCGTTCCTCCAAATATCCACACACAAAGAGCATTTATCAGCAGCCGGAGTGTTGACAGAAAGTAAACAGCAGTGTCTTTATCAGCCGATGTGTATCGGTGCTACAGGGACCCCATTCATTCCTATTATCAGTGATTACCACCAGCGAGTGCTCCTGCTGCTCCTGATCTTTATCTGCAGGAGCAGGCCGGAAGATCTCTATCAGACACCACTGCGGCCGCTACTGCTCAAGGTACCGGCGCTTATTTTTCGATGAAATCAAGAGCTTGCCCAAAATTGAATATTGCTGCGCACATTTGTAAGACCTTTTTAACACCTTGTTACATTAGTATTTCACTGCTGAATTACGTTCCCCCGAAGGATGTGGAGGGAAACTAATTCCAGCTCAAGGATAATTGAGTGTACTGAGCATTTGGCCCAGGGGCAGTGCGGTGCAGCGAGTTGGGAGGAAGCAAGTTTGGAGTGATTACTCAGGGTTATGGACATTCTTTGGGGGAGGTACATTATTTTTTTCATGCTTTCGCATTTCCGCATGACGGACAGGCTGAGTGTACATTTGGAGTTTGCCTGTATCAGGTTGTCTCGAATCATTAATTCTTTCTCCATGTTCTTGCAGAAACATCAACGTCAACACAGATCATCCAGAGGTGTCTAAGAGGAGGTGAGACGGGTGAGAGACACTCACACCTGATGATGGCTGACACTGTGTGATGAAGAGTGAAATCAACAGAGGGACGTTGGGTGGATGTGTTTTCTACATTTAATGAAATACTCAAAAGTATATATTAAAGGTCTAGAGTGTGAGATTGAGTCAAAATAATTCATGTTGGTTGAAATTGAAATTGAAGTTGAACAGGATGGACAAGCTAAACACCTCTTGAGTTTGTATGATAACTTTAGGCTTCAGTAGTTTCTCTACATGCTTAAAGGGGGTAGGAAGTATCCACCTGCAACCCACGACCCCACCTCAAGGTGTCACTAAGTCTCTGTTTCGGCCTTTAAATGACGCCAACCAAGAAGACATGCATGTAAATGACTGTTGTAGCAATCAACGAATTGTTCAAAGTTGAAATCACACTCACACGTGCAAATATATGCACTTTGTAATTGAACCCGGGAACTTATTGTTATTGACTGCAACCGTTTCACTTACATCTTTATTTTTTTTCCAATATCACAGCCTCTTCACAAACACCTAAATGTGATCACAGCCATCATTGTCAAAGCAGACAATATGTGAGTATGTGCCTTTTATTGTTCCATCTGTGACATAAATCTGCATGCAAATCAAGGACACTGCTCTTTCATCCTCTTAGCCAGCACTTAGTGACAGCAATAAAGCACACACACACACACACACACACACACACACACACACAGATGTGTGGCCATAAGGTATGATTTGCATCCCGCCCTGCTGATTCCTCTCCCTGGGATCTTTACTGTCCCTTCCAGTCTGTGGCTCGTCCCTCCTGTTTCTCCCTCCCTGACAGAGACTAATGGGGAGGACGGAGATGAGCTACAGTGGAGACCATCTCAATCCATCTCAATAAATGATGCCGTTAGCGTGAACGTCTTCTTTTCCTTCTGCCGACAAAACAAAACAAAACAAAACAAAACAAAACAGAGACTCATTGTTGTTGTTTCAGGAAGTTTGTCAAATATATTCTCATACGTATTTTTTTCATATTTGCTGGATTTTGCAAAATAGTTGCAGGAGAAGGCGAAAAGCATGGAGCCGATAATTTGTGACTTAAGCACAACAAATAGAATTCCCTTGAAATTGGGTGAACACTGATACATTTTAATTAAATTGTGTCAGTGAAGCAGCAGATGACCATCTGTACGTGGATATCAGCTGGATTCTGACAGTGCACGTGGCAGCAGTATGGGACTTTACTTAGACTCGCGCTGCTAATAATACAATATGATATAAAGTAACATAGCATAGCATAGCATAGCATAGCATAACATAACATAACATAACATAACATAACATAACATAATAGATAATATTGTTTCACGGCTGAATCCATAATACACTCAATTGATTTGTTGAATCTCGTCTCACCATTAAAGGAACAGTGTGTAGGATTTGGTGACACCTGATGGTAGAGCTGCATGTTGCAGCTATAACTACCCATCACCTCACCCTTGTATTGAGGACCTGCTGTTTTCAGAATCATCCAGGGAAACCTGCAGGTGCCAAAAAAGCCATTTAGCTCCAACGCCCCCCCCTGCACCCCCCCGCCCCCGCCCTCCCGCCCCCAGTGGGTAAGAGAAATGACTCTGAGCAGCATGAAAGCATCATAATGCAGGTGCCGAGGAGCAGCAGATGAAAACAAGCTCAGCCATGACAAGACGTAATTCACAATTATTGAGCAACAATGACTCCCAGGGTGAGAGTTATGAGGCTTTTATGAGCCGCCGCAGACGCTGATTTGATCATTTCGATTGCGATTACATTCAAAACTGTTTTGCACAATAAGCCAGTGAGAAAGGACGGGTGGTTATGCCTTAGTACCCCCCCCCCCCCCCCCCCCACCCCCCCTCCCGAGCTCCTCGCCGCCGTTTGAAACACGCTAGAACACCAAATCTGCTAAGTTTCTAATGGACTGTGATCTGGGCTATTTTTAGACGTCAGCTGTGAGTATAATCTGAATGGACGCAGACGTGGCGAGCGTGGAGAGCACGGGTTCAAGGGTTAACAAGCATTACGCTCACTCTCATGGATACACGAGAGGAGGGGAGAGGTTAGATGGATTAACGTCGAGACGACCTCCGCTCCAGCGTCCACCACTTGGGCGAATCACCGCCGGCCTCAAACGCGACAAGCGCGGAAAGTCTCTGCGCATTGAGGACATATGTGCGATATCTGTAAAAACGCGCATTGCAGCGGTTGGATGCACACGCGCGGTTACGTAACTTCATTTCACAAATTTCAAGTGACGTTGTTGCTACGATACAGACGGATACATGTGTTGTTGCACTGCAGGGCTTTCTTCTTCTCGCCAGTGCAGCGGCTGCTGCACTTTAATAAGGTAGCGGGTTTTATTGCAGCGGTGCATTAATGCATGTCTTTTATACGCTGCGGTGAAAACACCGTCCACAAATCCAGCCCTGCTCCCTCTTTGGCTCTGCATTTTATATCTCCTGCTGTAAATCCAACTCCTCTGCTTGCCTCCCTCCCTCCCTCCCTCCCTCCCTCCCTCCCTCCTTCCCTCCTTCCTTCCTCCCTTGCTTCCTTCCCCCTCCTCGCCCTCAGATCCAACGCTCAGTGGTACCTCTCCACCGATTGTGCGCCTCATCACGTGTCGACTCCCACTGTGTGTTCATGTGTCTGTGCTCGTGGCAGCATCTCCCAAATGACCTGACCTCCATAAATGATCAAATGAGCTCAGACGGATACAAAGGGGAAAACGTGTGTGCTCGGTTCGGAGGTGCATTAAAGGTGCAGTGTGTTCGATTTTGGTGAAGGTGCATGTCGTATCCATCGGCTCACATCTTGAGCATGCAGGAGAACCTGTGGTAGCCCTCAGTTGTCGGTAAAGCTCAAAAGATATACAACGGCACCTTTACATCATTATTATCACTGACCTTTGTTTTACCAGGTAAAATGTTTGAGAACCACTTCTCATTTACAAACATGACCTGGCCAAGAGGTGCCGGCAGGAACATTTACACAAGTGAAATCACAGACACAAAAAGACATAAAATAGAGCTAAAGAAAAAAGACCAACAAGCAAGAAGCACGGAAGCATATATATATATATATATATATACATGAGTGAAAAGAGTGTGCATGAGGTGTAGGAAAGTGTATGTGTGTATGTAGTGAACGGAAGAGATCAGCAGGAGCAACAACTACAACTATAATCCGCTGCAGTTGAAGCTGAAAGGTGGTGAGTGGAGTAAAAGTTACAAGTTTGAGGGTGTTTTGAAAGGTGCTCCAGTCGTTTGCTGCTGCAAAGCCAAAGGAGTTACGGCCCAAACTAGTAGAAGATGAATCATCTTACATGAGCAATCCGTGTAGGATCACGTTAATCTATGAATTGTTGTGTGCAGATTGAGCCCTCTATTTATGTCTATATTCAGAGCGGGTCCTCTCCAAGGAGGCTGCCATGTTTTTATAGTAGCCCAGAATAGACAGACTGAACGCCTTTTGAGTTTTAATGCTAACTGAAGGCTGCTATGGGTTCTCCTGGGGTGAGGGGTATCAAACTGCAATACTCAACCCCATCCCTAGATGTCGCCAAATCTGACACACTGCACCTTTAAAGATGTCTCTTAACTTTCCATACCGGCAAAACAAGAAGCATGATTTTCAATTCTCTGGCCACAGCGTAAATTTCAAATCGTAAATACAAACCGCTCCCACCCCCGTCACTGCACCCGAGAGAAATCACTTAGCCATTGCAATGGTTATCGCCTGTACCTCCAATCCTCCTCATCACAGGTATAGAGGTCCTCTGAGACGGCGGCGGGGGGGGGGGGGGGGGGGGGGGGGCAGCTTTATGAAAGCCCCCATGATCCGATGATCCGGCCTTGCCTAGTCTGTCCTGCATGGCCTTATATGCATAAAGGATGTAAAGCATCCCTGAGGCGGAGGCCCCGTCATGCAGGTTACATAAACCTGTGTGGCCTTATCTGCCACTTAATTACATTATCAAGTTCGCGGAAAAGCAAATATAGACTCTGCAAAGCCCGTTGTGATTTAAAAGCTCTAGAGTAATAAAAGAAAAACACACACACGTTATTCAAGCCCATGCATAGAGAGTGAAAACGAATAGCTCTGATTTAGCTCACGTTCAAGCATCACTGCATCTTTGCACGCATGCGCACACGCGGCACATTTACATTTACAATAATCCACACTCCAAATATGCCCCACATGCATGATTAATGCCCTCCATCATGTGATGCAATGCAACAGCGCTATCTTCTGCCCGGAGAGGGGCACTGCAGCACTGCAGCAAATGGAGCCAGTGTGTGGAACAAGTGGTTTCTGAGCTTCCTCCCCTGTTGGCGTCTGCTACAGTGTAACCTGCTGCTTCAGGCGGATCAATAACCTCTTTCACCTTCCAATAAGCACGTCACTAACGACTGCCTCTTGCAAATGCTTCTTTTTTCCCGCCCCCCCCCCCCGCCCGCCCACCCCTCCTTCAATTATCCTCACCTGCTTTGACCTTTGACCTTTCTATTTTTCTTGCGCTGTGGACCCACGCGTCCTCACACCCCCTCGTCCGTCTCCTCGTTCTCCCTCTGACATCCTCTCCCGCTCTCAGCCTCATGTCCGTCTGACATCACAGCAGCCGCAGCGTGCGAGCCGGAGGCTTGCTCAGCGGTGCGCGTCACTCCATCGCGCCCGATGGGGGGATGAGCAGGGGAAGTGCAGCAGGTGTAGCAGAGTGGGGCCGGACGGCTCATACCGCATCACTGTGATATGTAGGATTCCGTTTTTTAAGGCCGTTTGGCCGGCGAGCTGTTGGCAAGGTCGACTTTAGGCTGCAGCAGTTTTTCAACGACGTGACTCACCCTGGCATGATGCAGCAGACTGTGCATCCATTAGGGTTCGAAACAGAGAGGCGTCACACGAATGTGTCATAGGGCAGAGGCATAGTCTGAGGGAACTTTTGGGAGAAAAGGACTTTATCGCTTTGCTGTGTGTGTGTGTGTGTGTGTGTGTGTGTGTGTGTGTGTGTGTGTGTGTGTGCGCGCGCGCGTGTGTATGTGTAAGATGTAGGGACTCACCCTGGCATGATGCAGCAGACTGTGCATCCATTAGGGTTCGAAACAGAGAGGCGTCGCACGAATGTGTCATAGGGCAGAGGTAGACACTCAGGGAAGAAATAGTCTGAGGGAACTTTTGGGAGAAAAGGACTTTATCGCTTTGCTGTGTGTGTGTGTGTGTGTGTGTGTGTGTGTGTGTGTGTGTGTGTGTGCGTGCGCGCGTAGGCCTGTATATGTAAGATGGCTGCAGAGGAATACTGGAGGAATGAGGGAGGGCTGCAGGGAGGTGAAGGGGGAGATATGTATATGTACTAAAGCCAGGGAGAGGGAGGGTGATTTGCATTTTAAAGGATTATCGGCTCCTCAGCGGTACGGAGGTTGTGCAGAATGTGCAAACACACACACACACACACACACACACACGCAAATTGTTTGCGACAACACATCATCATTCTCCTCACATTGAAGAATGACATGTCATTAAATTCTAACACCCCTCTTTACCCTCACTTGCACATGCCCATGTAAGATAACATATGTTTGTATCATACATGCACGTGTGAGTGTTAGCACCTGTGTTTGTGTGTGGTGGGAGGTGCAGAGTGGGAGGATGGAAGCTATGGGGGGCTGTAATAAAAGAAACATATTGGAGCATGTTTCTCTCAGGGGCTGAGCTGTAATGATGGTGCCAGGAGGAGGCGTCACTGCACACACTACTGACATCTTGTGGAGCGAGAGTGTCACAGCACAAGTTTCACCACAAGTCACAATGATCACAAGGATGAATGGTTCACATAGGAGTTTTGTAATAAGGTATGTTTGATTTAGTAATTTTCAAAGCGTGCTTGTTTACCCAGATAAGAATGTTGTGTTGGGGTCACACTATAATGTGCCATGTCACTGCCTGAGGTGCCACATTTCCACTTTAGTTCGTCCAGAATCATTAGCTCACACCAAAAGAAAATGAGCATATCTATTATAACATTACTGAAGCAGGTAAATATATAAATAAAAACATTTCTTTTAATTACTAAACATCATGCAAAGATTCTGCTATTTTTCCTCACATAGAGCATTTCCCTATTTATTATGGACAACTAGAAAGTCATGACTCAAAAGTTAAAGGAATCATTTGACATTTAAAAGAATACAACGTTGTCTTACGTGTCTGGATGTTTGTGTCACCTGGGATGAAAGAGGAAAAGACAGAGGGGGAAAAAAATGAATGAGTGGAACAAACCTACGTCATCAGCCTACGTCATCCACTTCTCGCGGAAGGATATTCGTTCTGAGAATTGTAGTTCCGGGATGTGGGACTACTTCCAAGGATTTGCCAAATGGGATAATAACATTGGGCTGCGCAAGGATACGTGGGAGCTACACGTCGCTTGCAGGTGCACTACGCAGGGAAATGACTAATACAAGAGCTGTGATGCCCCAGCGTACCGTGTTTTACCGTTGAATCACCGGAGAGATATCCCGACACACACCGTTACCGTGAGCTGAGCTGTCAGCGGAATAATGTCACGGTAAGTAATGGGAGCAGGCCGTTAAAACGCTGCTGTGTGTGTGTGTGTGTGTCTGTGTTAGCTAAACGCTAAATGTAGCATTTACGGCTAACAGCTGACAACTCACTGACCGACTACTGAGACGCATGTTAGGGATAGTATTCATTGTAACGCCACATATTTCCTACAGCGAGTTAATATATAGGCGTTAATACTGTCAAACATTTGGGAGTAAACTAGTTTATTCTACGTAGCACCGGGTTTTTGACCGCACCTGACGTCAGCAGTCGACTAATCAAACGTGAAACATCATTATCCGCTGTGGGAGACGTAGAGTGACGTAGTGTACGTAATTCAATGCAAAACACTTGAATAAACATAATGCGATATTCTGATGTTTCCCACGCATCTAACCAGCATTACCCTCAGCGTTGTGCCAACAGGTTTAAAGGTACAATGTGTAAGGTTGAGTGACATCTTGTGGTGAAGTTCCATGTTGCAATTAAATACCCCTGACTCCACCCAAGCATGTGGGACAGTTGGTTAACCTCCTCGTTTGCATATAATTCAAAATGCATTTTTGTCTGTTCCTTCTGATCCACTGTTGAATCATGGTGATCCAACATGGCCGCCTCCACAGAGAGGGCCTGCGGTATTCTTTAAAGGTATAATGTGAGGGATCTACTGACATCTAGTGGGCTGTCATTTATGATGTTTAGTTTATCAATTCTGGGTGATTAGAAATGACATGTGCAACATGGCAGTCTGTCAGGAGGAGCCCTGCCCTGTATATATTTGTAGAATGTACTCAGGAGTAATTAAAACAAAAATTAGTTTATCAACATCAATCTAACTATTGATTTTCTATTCATTTGTTTGTATGATTCTATCTATTATTCGTTTAATTTAGCTCTCCATTCTGCATTGCCCATTTGTCTTTGTTTAGCCACTGTAAAGTATCCGCAACATAAGAAGGTACATAATATATGACAAAACATGATATAACATAAATAAAGATTGTTATTGTCAGGCAGTGAGGGCTTACATGAGGGGGCAGTGACCCTCTGACGTAGGTGGCTGTGAAAGTGGGTGAGGTTACGACAGACGGTGCTGTAATGCCGCTCAGGTTGCTTAGACCCCTCAGGCATTTTTGTGATGGTGCTGGTGTCTTGAGAGCAGGATGTTTCTCTTTGCTTTTCTTGCAGCAGGGTGTTAACCAGCTGTGTGCAAACACAGGTGAACACAGCCGCGCCTCAACAATGGAAACATATCCTCCCGTGTTTCAGTGTAAAGATGGAGATGTTCCCTCTTCCGAGGCTCGAGCCTGCAGCTCCGTCACTAGAATTGATTCATTGTGTTCGAGAGGGTTAATCTTTGGACAATTGTAATAAGATTAGACATGATTATAACAAGATTTTAGCATCACAGACAGCGTTTTAATGAAGCTTGTGGGAGGAAGTGAAAGGAATTGAGCCTTGAATGGATTTCTGCTCTGTCAGCTCTATTCAATTACCTGACAGTTGCTGATTTTCCCCGCAAACATTTTGAATTTCATCTAAATCTTCATCTAAAATCTATCTAATAATTTGGATTATTTGATGTGTCATTTCTGGAAATAGATCCCTAAATCATAGGCACTGAACCTTTTTAAGAGTTTGCGGACATCTGTTCTTGTGATTAACATCAAAGTTGACTGGTGTCGTTCTCGGGACCCATGAAAGTGCATTGATATATTTTAAGAGTCTTGATTTAGTGGTTGTGGCAATAACAGCCCTCCAATTCTTTTGAACCTCTTCTTGCTGTCGCCACAACACTGTGGCAACATCAGAGACTATGAAGCCGTATTGATGGCTGAAATTTGGGGTTGGATGCGACAGTGTGCAGGAGGGGGCTTGTGTCGTGTTGCTTTTACTTGGCAGGTAAATAAACTGTTAGTGTTCTTAGGGAGTCGCTCCAAAATCCCATTCCCCAGTTCTCCCCTGAGCCTCACACACCACAGCAAGCCAGCCTCAATCTACTTGGCCACCCTCCAAACCTCAAATTGATTTCTCATCTCTCTTAAGTCCTAAATCCCTCTTCAGATGCCGCAAGCCCACTGCTGGAGTGAATCATTCTGGCAGGGCGTCTGCATGCTGGTGAGCCTCTTTTCTGTAGGTTATGGCTGTTATGCTGTTGTGTCTGCCTGCGTGTGTTGATCACCAGCTTACACTTCAAACGCTGTCCCTTCTCACGGCTTGCACTGTGCTTCCTTCCACTCGCTGCCTCCTCATCTGATTTACATGTGTCAGTGATTTTTAGAGTGATGCTATGGTGTGTGTGTGTGTGTGTGTGTGTGTGGTGGATGTGGAGGGACTGTGCAGGAACCAAACCATCCCAGAAAAGGCTGCAATGTTGCGTATCTGGAGCCAGGTCCAACACAGTAGCATTTTTGTAGTTGAGTTATGAGATCCCATTGACAAATGTGGTTGCTGATTCAACTGATTAAAAAGCTATAAGAGAGTTTTAAAGGCACGTATAGGAGTTGGAGCTGCAGATGCAAATTCGATGGTGGCTGCCCCTGGTTTGGAATGGGTAATAAACTGCTAGATTCAACATAACCACTAGATGTCATTAAAATCTACATACTGTTCTGTTAGAATTGGCTCTCCTTCAGCATCTTTCAGATAATAGATTACTGTTTCTTAAGCTTCCCTCATGAATTATTGAATGAATGAAGTAGACTGTGATTAGAGAATGTTGTTACATGTGCTGCCCATTAGATGGCAATAGCAGTTAGTTGTATTCTCGGGCGTGTTTTGTAGCACTGAAGAAGCCGATACAGGAGCATTGCATATGTATGTGACTGGATGAGTCATGCAGTGGATCGGGATCATTTGGAATATAAAAAAAAATTCATTCAAACAGGAAAATAACAACAACAAGATCAAACCCTCAGAGCCAAAGCTATTCACTGAAATAGAAGTGTAAACTTTGTTTTTAAGTTTGCCGTGCTTAGTCCTCCAACAGATTTTCTTTCTTTCATTTTGACTCAAGGCTCATCTCTGTGTTAAATCAGGAACATGAGAAGACGCTGTGCTCGTAGTCAAATGAGGCAAACGGCCTCAAGGAAGAAGAGTGGTCAGATGTTTCTGAGAAGGCATGTCCCTCTCTTTCTTTCTCAGGATCGCGTCCTCTCTTCTCCTATTATTGATCACCTCTCAGTCTCTGCCCACACTCACAAGGAAGTGCTTTGGGATTGTAGGACTTAAGACTGGGCTCTTTATTGGTGAGATACATGGATTGCTTATTTCTAAGGTTTGATGTTTAGGTTCAAGGTGAGCTGGTTTATAGCGGCTAGTCACATTGCTTGAGCAGTGTCTTAATAGAGACAGGTCATCAGAATGACTCGGGGATTTAACCACCTAACCGTCCTCTCCCTCCATTTGTTTCCGTTCACAGAGCACATACCGTCGGCTGACCTCTTATCACCAGAGTGACTGCGTTCTCTGCAAGTAGAAGCCCCTCACTCAACCACCAACAAAATGTCGGGTATGGATTTACTTTGACTCCAAATGAAGCGGCTGTACATTTCTGGTGTATAGTGTTGTCGTCGTGACAGTGTTAATGCGATAACATTTATTTAATCTCCTATTCCTAGTGTTTGTCTAAATGTTTAATTGGTGGTTTAAGCAAACTTCATTTCTGTCAAACGTCCCTCAATTGTCTGTCTTACATATTCATTTTAGACACGTTTTCATTTCTTTCTTTCTGTGTTTTTAGGGACGTATACACCCGCCCCTGGTGGGCCATTCTCTGCTCTCACTCCGAGCATGTGGCCTCAGGACATTTTGGCCAAGTATCACCAGGTAAGGATGACCGCTAATGAGCTGTTTATGCTTCACGTTTATTTTCCTGTGTTAAGAAGAGACTGAAAATAAACAGCAGAACATAAGCTTTCAAGCAACGGCCCATTTGCATTTCTTACAGCAGAGAAACAGCCTGAGAAGCTTTGTTTTCATGTGACACTGACATCTGGTGTGTTGCGCTAACTGGCATTGAAGGTGCTGATAACGGCTGCCGTGCTGAGTTTGTTTTTATCAGTGTAACGCCCTCTCTGTAACACGTGGCTTAAAGAAACACATGTTGTTTGTTCGTCTCTCCGCAGAAAGACACATCAGAGCAGCCTGAAGTCCAGTACGATGAATATGGCTTCAGAGTGGACACTGAGGGTAAATACATCCTCACATACGCCTCTATTTCTTCTGCCCTACTTCTTTCACAATTGTACAATTCCCCCTGATCTCAGCACACAAGCACAAAAGGGAAATTTGATATCTGGTTACAGTGGCTACATTATTTACACAAATTGAGTGCATGTGATCGCAGAGTTATGACTTCAACAAACAGAGATGTTCTTTGACTCTTGTTTCCTCTTGATTAAGTGTTTTGTGTTGAAGCAGAAGATTCTTTGCCTTCAGCTGATTGTAGAGCTATTTTGTATTGGCTATTTTTTTCCTAGTTCTAAAAGCATAACAACATGTGTACTTATACCGTATGCACACAATGACTCCATTTAGGTTTTGCCCACTTATTTCTAGCATTTGCCTACAACGTGTGGATAAGTTATGGTTACATTTTATACTTTGCTATATCTGCATTGTTTAGGATTCTCTCCAGTCACTCACCTGGTCCCTAGCTACATCAACATTCCTGTGACAGCTGAAAACCAATATATGCCAAATGTTGATGGTTCTCTGCTCTTATCACAGACGATGGGGAGTCCAGGTCCTGGCAGGGCACTGACGGCTCGCCCCAGCGTGAAGACCCCCAGCAGCGACTGCGCTGGCAGGCCCACCTGGAGTTCACCCACAACCACACAGTGGGCGACCTTACCTGGGAGCTCATTGATCCCATTCTTCCACGCTCGGAGCGTCTGCGTACCTTGGTGCTCGGGGGCATACCTCACAGCATGAGGCCACAGGTGAGTGAACTTGCACAGCAGGGACGGTGGCAAACTCAAGTGCTGCCCAAAACTGTCGCGTCACAAGCATTAGAGCTTGAAAGCTGCTGTGTCTTCTAGCTTTGGATGCGGCTGTCGGGAGCGCTACAGAAAAAGAGGACGTCTGAGATCTCGTACAGAGAAATCATCAAGAACAGCTCCAACGAGGAATCCACCACAGCCAAGCAGGTCAACTCCCGACTGTGCCTCTGCCAACAACACAAGCGACGCTTTTATTGTTACTTAGAATTTCTATGTAATCACACCTTGTTCATTTCTCTCCCTCAGATAGAGAAGGACTTGTTACGGACGATGCCAACCAATGCATGTTTCAATACCATGACCAGTGTTGGAGTGCCGAGGCTGAGGCGGGTACTGAGAGGCCTTGCCTGGCTCTACCCGGACATCGGGTACTGTCAAGGCACCGGAATGGTGAGAGTAGCGACTCCTCATTTCATAATTGTTTTTCTTTTCATGTCTTTTTCTTCACACCCCCTTGTTTTGATCACCCTCAGGTGGTTTCCTGTCTGCTACTCTTCCTCGAGGAGGAGGATGTCCTCTGGATGATGTGTGCCCTGATCGAAGACCTCCTCCCTCCGTCCTACTTCTCCTCTACTCTGCTGGGGGTCCAGACAGACCAGAGGGTTCTCCGCCAGCTCATTGTCCAGTACTTGCCAGCCCTCGATCGGCTTCTGCAGGAGCATGACATAGGTACTGACATGACATGGAAATGAATGAAAACAGATTCTTTGGTAGACTTGATATGAACAGTCCGTCACATGGAATATGAAACTCCCTCCTCTTTCCACATCTAGAGCTGTCATTGATCACACTCCATTGGTTCCTGACGTCATTTGCCAGTGTGGTGGACATCCGTCTGCTCCTGAGGATCTGGGATTTACTCTTCTACCAGGGCTCATTGGTGCTTTTCCAGATCACACTGGGCATGCTCAAGATAAAGGTCAGTCACAGAAGCTCATTGTAGAATCTATTATTAAACAATTGGTACCAAACGCGTTAGCTATTTATCACTGAGTACTGCTATTGGCAAAAACTACACAATAAGCATTAATCCTTCTCAAATTGACTCCCTCCCTCAAGGAGGAAGAGCTCGTATCATCGGAGAACTCTGCTTCCATCTTTAACACCCTGTCGGACCTGCCAAGCCAGCTGAGAGATGGACCCGCGGTTCTCGGGGAGGCTATGAGGCTCGCGGGAACGCTGTCCCAGGAAAGTCTGGACGCCCACCGACACAAACACCAAGCCTACATCTTGAATGAGCAGGCACAGCTGAACAATGGAAACGGCACAACACACAACCCGAATCTTAATAAGGTCAGTTCAAGTCTTTGCGTGTGTATCATTTATGTCAGAGACGGAACAAGTTGTTTCCGTCTTAGGTCCCAGCAGTGTTTAATACTTGGGCTCGAGGTTATGGAATCATTTGTAAACGATCGATCATGTGTCTCATTGTCAACAGGTGGTGAGAAGACAGTCACTGCGGAGGAAGTCCACCCTGAGCTCCCTGCTGTTTGGCGAGGACGAGGCAGAGGCTCTAAAATCTAAAAACATAAAACAGACGGAGCTTGTTGCTGCGCTGCGAGAGGCCATAACCCGCACCGCAGAGCACTTCCACTGTTTGGACCCACGTCACACCAGCACTGTGAGTTCTCTCACTGCAACATGAGAACACCGGAGCCTGTTAATGAGCTGTTATGTAAAGCTTAACGTCCTTGTCCTCTCTCCAGGAGCTGACCCCCGATTACTCCATGGAGAGCCACCAGCGGGATCACGAAAACTTCCTGGTTGTGTCCCGTAACCGGCGGAGACGGGCGAAGGCGTTGCTGGATTTTGAGCGTCACGATGACGACGAGCTGGGCTTCAGAAAGAATGACATCATCACTGTGAGCCTTGACTTGCACAGAGACACACAAACACAATGCATACACGACTTTTTGTTTCCCCCTTCTCATCCTCCTCGTTCTTACCCGTCCTTAGATCGTCTCACAGAAGGATGAACACTGTTGGGTTGGGGAGCTCAACGGCCTCAGAGGTGAGGATCCACCTCCTGCATGAAGGTGTCTCATCATTAAACCCTGAATTGCAACTCATTTGACTTTCTTATGTCTCTTTGTACCAGGCTGGTTTCCTGCAAAGTTTGTGGAGATCCTAGATGAAAGAAGCAAAGAGGTAAAGTAGTTAATTTAGCTTCAGACCATGTGATGTTTGTCCAAACATGTGACATCTGACATCTGACATCGGACAACAGACATCTGTCTGTTGTCCGCTTCAACACGTGTCCTCATCTTTGACTGGTGTCCTGCTCTGTCCCCAGTATTCATTAGCAGGTGACGACTCTGTGACGGAGGCAGTCACAGACCTGGCCAGAGGGACGCTGTGTCCAGCACTGAAGGCCATTTTTCAGCATGGTCTCAAGAAGCCCTCCATACTGGGAGGACCGTGTCACCCATGGTTATTCATTGAGGAGGTCGGAGAGCTTTATTTTCTTAAAATCCACATGGAACCATATTGTTGTGTTAATACGTCTTTATCATTCCTTGCTTTTGTTTTTTTTAACAGGCAGCCAGTAGAGAGGTGGAGCGTGACTTCAACTCCGTCTACTCAAGACTGGTGCTTTGTAAAACTTTCAGGTAGACAGTCATTATGATTTCTGATGAGGGTTTGCACTCTGTTAAATCTGCAAGATGGTGTATTACAAAATGATATTTTGGAGTCTTCACCATTCAAACTCTGTCAAGCTTGATCAGAGCTTAACTTGACTTGACTCAAGCAGGCACAGTGTGATCGTAATGAGTTGTGACAAGAGAAATTAAACTCTTTTGAGAAATGCATTTTAACTAACGACGTGTTCTCATTGGCATTCACCAGATTAGACGAAGATGGGAAAGTTCTCACACCAGAGGAGCTGCTATACAGAGTGAGTATTGCTAAATGTAATTTAGATTTTAATAATTATAGGACGAAGCATGGTTCTTTTGAGTCATTCCCATTGTAATAAGCCGAGATATATGAGCCTCTAAAAACGTAGGTCAGTGTAAAGTGCTTGAGCGCCCTCTGCCATCTTTTTCAGGCAGTGCAGTCGGTCAACATGAGCCACGACACAGCACACGCTCAAATGGATGTCAAGTTCAGGTCTCTCATATGCGTTGGTCTTAAGTGAGTTTTTCAAAACCACGCACAGACACAAAAGTCCGCACTGTACATGTTTAAAATGTCCTGGTTAAACATGTGTCTGCCCCCCCCCCCCACCCCTCAGTGAGCAGGTTCTACACCTGTGGCTGGAGGTGTTGTGTTCCAGCATGGCTGCCGTAGAGAAGTGGTATCATCCCTGGTCGTTCCTTCGCAGCCCTGGATGGGTTCAGATCAAGTGTGAGCTCAGGTAAGACTGTCCTAAACCTCATCATTAATACATGTTCAAGTTTATATGTAGGAAAAATATTTGTCTCTGAATTCCCAACTTTTCCCCAAACCGTATACATTTGGTTTTAAGGGCCATTTGACCCACGTGCTGCTTTCTTTTCCTCAGAGTCCTCTCAAAGTTTGCCTTCAGTCTCTCCCAGGATTGTGAGCTGCCTGACAAGAAAGAGGTGAGCAAAGCAGATTTACCTGCACGAGCAGAAGCACTAAAATTCATGAGAGGAAAAAATTGTACACGACCTTGTGCTTTTTCAGAAATCGGCTATTCTGAAAACAGAAGTTATGGATGTGCTGGTTCAGCACCACCTCTTTAGTTGGGATCTCTAGGTAACTGAGTGTGAGACTAGATGAAGCTAGAGATGACATAGTGTAGTCATCTATGGTAGCTTGCAGTTCTCATTGCTAGTTTTTTTTTTTTTAGAAACATTTTGCTGTGGAATTTGAATAAACATGAGACATCATACTGTCTTGTAAACTGCTAACTGGGTATTTAAGTGGAGTTGAGCGTTGCGTTGCGTTAAGGTAAGAGCTTTTCCTAATTCTCTCCTCCAGGAGAAGGAGCAGAGGCCGCTGAAGGAGGGCGTACAGGACATGTTGGTGAAGCATCACCTCTTCAGCTGGGACATTGATGGGTAGACGGCCATTCATCACACTCCCGATGCCCAGCCAGCCCGTGGCCTGTACGTCTGTGCATACGTGATGACTCCTCACTTGTCTCTTGTCCCAAACACAACACTGCTGTCTGCCCCGTAACGTTACTGCTGCACAAACGCTCTCCAACGAGGACTGAAACCGTCACCGTCAAAGTCGACCGGTGTGTATGAGCTGAAGCACGTGTGCATCACGGTGCATACTTTCTTTTTATTCAGTTACAGGAGGTTTCTCTTACTTATAAAAGTGTATTAATATGAAACACTCCGCGCACAGAACGGTCTGCTCTCACTGGACTTGAACATTTGCTTTACGCAGGAGTAAGACTCTGTGTTGACATTAAAGGTAGCAACACTGGGCGGTTTTAGACTTGCTCCTAAATTCCATATTACGCTCTCAAACAGACCAAATCAGAACATTCCTGAACATGGAGGTGTTAAGTCACTCGTTTTTTTTTAGTTTTTTTTAGTTTTTTTTTTTTAGGAAAGCCTCGTTCCCCCCAAATACTGATGTTGCACACACCAAGTAAAGCCTTTTCAAATTGTGATACAAGACTGTGGGTGTGTGTGCTACCAGAGCAGCGGTAGCGTGCTGTCCTACACTTGTATGGCAAGTTGTAAATGAAGCGGAAGCTATTTGTGTTACAATCTACAGTAAATAAATGTTACATATATATATATATATATATACGTGTGTATAAATACCGTGGGATTTAAAGGTAAGCGTGTAATGTTTCTTTGTTTATGAACACATCTAGGGCTCAATTCTAAGTTAGCTCATGTCAAATATGAACACCTTTAGCATGCTTGACTTTTTGGCTGAAGCTACATTAAATTGTTATTAAGGAAATCAAAATTAAAGTAGGATAATGCCCCTAGCCAAATATTACAGTGAAAAACATCTGAATTTGCCCACGTCCCAGATACACAAATTCAACTGGTTCATTCTTTGGTGACTCCCTAGTTTTGATGAGAATTAGTTGTGTTTTCGTGAAGTACTGAAAACAAACTATGTATTAACTGTCAAATTAATGAAATCTTCACAGTAAGCTTCAAACTAATGTCATATCAGTGATTTTTTATTTTCCCATTTGCCAAAAAAGACCAATCATCATTGGTGTTTACAATGATTATAGCTGTTGTAGCCTGTAAATCACATTATTCTCATAAGTGTACATAGAAAGTGTTACAGAAAATTTTGATAGATATCAACAAACCCATCCGTCCTTTATCCTGCTGAAGTTAAATTATTTTTTCACACCAACAGATGGATATTAAGATTCTTTTTAATATGTCATGAGAACATGTGATGATGATACTCATACTTCAGAAGAAGCTCCGTAGAAAAGTTGAGTAAAAACCTGTTTATTTAGGTTTCTTAGCGGCAAACTCTTTAAAATGTCACACAACAGCAACCGGCTTTAACGCATGGGGGTACTCGAGTTACAAGCATCACTGCAAGTACTGCATGTGTTGGAATCATGGACGACTATTGGAGTAATGTGCTGTATTTGTTTGTACGGACACTCGGAGGATGAGGGACAGTGGAAGCAGAGGAAGCTACGACTGTGCCGACAAGCGCAGGATGAGACAGACGGTTTGAAAAGCCGACGTTCTGCATGTACGCTGCTGAATAAATAACTTGACAATTATAAAATGCAACAGCTTATATCTTCCATATATCTAGAATTTGAGATCAATGTGCCCTCTGCTACATTCATTGGTGATTTGCATACATTTGTACAGTGGCATCGTTTCCAATCGGGAGCACAACTAACAGCTATTTTACATAATATGCGGTATAAATAGAACATGAACTGTTTTTCAATGCAAATACACAGGGAATGCACGGGAAGAGAGATTTCAATTATAGCTGCTCATATTGGTGCTGGCCCCGCCCCCCCCTTCCCCCTCAATCACTGAGCCAGTGGAATTCCACACGAATGGAATTAAATAAATCAACATTCTGAGTGAGGCTAACCTCACCTAACCACACTCCCTTCTCCAAACGGTTCAAAGGCAGCTGAGATTAAAAACGCCGAAAAGGTGCAAGGACGCCCTCTTAGTGTTCCCTTTAAAACATAAAAAAACAATAAGACCTGGTGTTTAAAAAAAGGCAAGAAGTATTTGGATTGAGGAGAGTGTCTTTCTTGATTGGTGGGATGAAGACACTTGGTGGAGTGATCACGGGGAAGGAGGGAGGGAGGTTTGCACGTAGACGGAAGGGGACGGTTTAGCAGCCTCCTGTCCCTGATGAGGACGGAGCCGCTGTGGAGTTGGCGCCGCTGCTTTGGCCCTTTCCTTTGTGCCTCTGGCCGCCTCGTCTCCTCCCGCCTCCTCCAGACTTTGGCTACGGAGGAGAGGGAACAAACAAATGCTGATTACCTGATGACTTCGATTTGAGCCGATGGCTGAAGCAGTTAGATTCCAAAAATGTCCTGATCCAATTTTCACCCGAATCCGATAATGGCAATCCTGTAGTTTATTTAAATGCGCATAAGGGAACTTTCCAAAAATGTTGTACTGTCCATGTTGGTCACTCCCTCGGGAAACTGTACTTCTGGTCAGTGAATGGGGGAGAATAATGAGCTGTTGCACAATTTTGAGCTCGCTAGCAAAACATTTCACCGTGCGACCAGGAACCACAGGCTTTTTCAGTTAAGGTTCCAGACTGTTTACTTTGAAAAGTTGCGTGATGCACCTTTAATCACTCACACCTTATTTTTCTGTACTTCATGTCAAATTCTGAAGGTCACGGTTCCATGACTATAATCATTGTAAAGTAAGGTTGAGGGTGACATTTGGAGAACACTGACTGTGGCAGAAAGCAAAACACCATGATGTCTCTTTCAGGAGCATTAGACACATCAGCAGGTGCGGTTTTGTCACCGTGGCATTTCTTCCCTCATCATTTACCTTTTACAAGACAGTGGAATGTGAAGAGCTGACACATTTGATTTAGACCTGAATTTAGTGCTGACAGATGACGCCATGAATCTTCAGCACAACAGTCACTGAAGCTGAATGTTGACGGATGCTCATTCAGCGAGCACCACCCAACCATCAAATCTGAAAAAAGGCAATCCATTGTCCGGTGTTCGGTTCCATTTCTCGAATGAACCCATTTTACCTTGTTCTCTTTGTTGCCCTCCTTTATCTGAGGGTCCTCATCTCCCTCTCCCTTGTGGAGCCCGCCACGCAAGCACAGGAGAGAGTGTGAGGGGGGAGGAGGAGGAGGAGGGGGGGGGGGGGTAAGTGGTTGCAGGGAGGGGGGGGGGGGGGGGGGGGGGGGGGGGGGGGGGGGGGGGGTTAATGTGTTAAATAAGGCAAAATTAAGTCAAATGTCATGGATGTGGGTAAGATGGTGCCGAGACAAGACGGAGGGAGGAAGGCAGAGAGGGTTTGTGTTAGTTGAATTTTCAGTGCAGGTGCAGTGAAAGGAAGGGAATCGATAGTGTGTGTAACGGCGAGCCATTTGATTGACATGTGACTCACTGCTTGCGTCATGTTCCCTCCTGCTGACTGTGCTATCGTCGCCGCATCGTCGCCCGCCGCCCCGGTGCCGTCATCTTTTCGCAGAGGTGCCTTTTTCGTGGACTGCATCTTGATTTGTGGCGGTTTGGAATTGGACGGCAGGTTGTTGGTGGACTGCAGCAGCTGGAGGGAGTCGGTGTACAATGTTACGTCGCCATTATTAACGAGGCTCATCCTCCATTTAAGTCCTTCGCTATCATCAGCGCAGGTGATTCACGCTACCTTGGTGATAGTCCCCACAGCCTTGGTGCGTCCCTCTCTGAAGACCAGCCTCTGGTCACAGTGCAGGTACTCGGGCGTCTTGATGAAGCGGAAGTGGACCGAAGCCTTGTCCCCTGTCCGTAAGCAGTCCCTGTTCATGGACAAGATGGTGGCCGTCTGCCTGATGCTGCCACAGTGGACTGAGGGGAGATGAGGGGGAAAAGGGAGAGCAGGGAAATGATGAGTCACCATAATGTGCACATGTGCCCGTAGGTACAATGGGCGAGGAGACATCTAATTTCCTCTTCATCGGTTGTGCAGAAGGATTCCTTTTTGTTTCTCTCTCCTGCCCCCTAGTGGACGCACTGCACCAACCACGCGACCATGCAGCACATATAGAAGTGTGTGGTTGGCGACAGTTTTGTGTCTTTACCCACCCATGGCCTGGTATCTAGGGGATATCGTAGTGGGGTGATGCAGCACCAGGATCTCAGCCTCAAACTCCCATGTCGCCTGTGGGCTCAACCTGGGGGACACCATCACCATGCCTTTCCTTATAGAGGAGCGCTTGATCTGTTCAAAGAGTGGTGTGTTATGATAAAGGTGCAGCTGACAGAGAAGACCACCATCTCGTACGCGTGTCCTTTCCCTTCGTACCTTTTTGAGCGCGAATGACGCCGTCTGGCCTCCTCGAACCTCCTTCACTGGCATCCTCTTGCGGTGGATTGATTTGACGGCGATGGGGATGAAGCTGCCCAGCGGGTCCGGCCCCAGCAGCATGGTGTCATTCAAACGTATCAGTCCACGTAAAGTAGTTCCCGATACTACTGTTCCCACTCCCTGCGATGAATAGAATTAAGACGTGTGGTTAACAGAGGATTTTGCTCGACGTACAGAAATGGATTTGGTCAGAGTTGGAAATCGGTCGGCGCACCGGCACAGAGTAGGTGTCGTCGATCTGAAACTCGGCGGGTTGGTCGTCGCGGTACGAGGTCCTGGAGGAGAGCAGGTTGAGGAACATCTTGAGCAGGTCCATGTTCTCTCCCGTCACATTGGATATTTGGAAGATGGGACACATCCTGGACACACACACACAAGCATTTTCAAATCGAATTCTGAATTTGTCTCGGGACAGATGGAAGGTCCGAATCAAAATGTATTGGTACCTCTCCGAGCTGAAGTTTGAAGCTGTAACTATGACGTCATCCTTGTTCTGAACCAGGACTGGGATTTTCCTACATCCAGGAGACTTGAGTAACCTCTGTAGCAGCTTCAGTGTCTCTGTTGATGGGACGTGGGAAACAACACATTAGAGTTACTGTCTCTATGTGAAATGCAGCTTCACTGCAAATGAAAGCTCTCCTCTAATGCTTGAGGAGCCGTTGATACAAATATCATTACCACCCACTGGGATGATGTGCGTATTTGAGCACCTCTCGTTGTTTTAGTATTATCATAACAGTTGTTGTGAAGTAGTATGTGTGTTGCCACAGAGCCAGGGGAGGGGACTGACCTTGCAGGATGTTGGCTGGACACATGTCTATCTTGGTTACCACAACAAATACAGGCACATTCAGAGCTAAAGCCAGGCCCAGGTGCTCTTTGGTCATCCCTACAATACCTGCATTACTGCCCACCTGTAGGGGGAGACCAAGAGGTGATTCTATACACACTTTACCAAAATAGATACGGTCTGTAGACTTCCATCACATTAGCAAATTGAATTTCACAATGCAAGAACTATATCCGCCCATTTCAAGCGCCCCCACCCCCTAGACCCCCTTTGTCCCCTCTGACCATGAGCATGCAGAAGTCGGGCAGGTGTCCAGTCATCCCAAACACGGTGGTTTTGAGGTACTTCTCGTGGCCGGCCAAGTCTATGAAGGTTATGACCTTGGAGGACTTCTCGCAGATTTTGGTCCAGTCCAGGCTTCCTCCATGGCTGTCTGGTTTGTTCACCACCTAGAGGACAGACAGGGATTACATCACACTCATAGCAATCATCCTCTTATGTTCTACACACCCCGGTTGACATTTCTAGCCCTCACCTGTCCCTCCTGATCAAAACCCAGGATGTCGTTGCCGACGCTGCTGGTCCTGCCGCTCTCCATCTCGTGCTTGTGCCTGAAGAGCTTCTGGCGAGCGAAGCCTCTGCCGTTGTCCAGCTCCCCATGCGTCAAAACTCCCAGCAGAGTGCTCTTACCGGCATCCACATTACCCACCACTGCGACCCTGGCGGACATAAGAGGAAATGTCTTTACGTGGTGGATATTAGAAATGTGTCATAGAGAGGTGATGGGATTTTCTTTTTTCAAAATCAATAATATGACTTCTTCATCTGACAATCTAGGACCGAAACGGAGGACATGACGCGTGCATGCATACATTGCAGGATGGCTACACCAAGCCTCTACTGCTTTCTGACCACTCACCTGACCTCCAGGAAGTCCAGCTCACCCACACGCCTGCGGATCAGATAGTCGCACACCAAGCCGGCCGTCTCGTTGCGCTCTCGCAGTGGAATAAGGTCGGCGTCCAGTTGCTCGCACATGGATTTAACTGTGGCCACCGAGGCCTCCATGTCCTTCTCATCCAGACCCCAGTCACTGCCATCTATTACAGGAAAGAGGTAAACAAGAGGTTAGTGCACTGTTTGAACTTTGCCGTTTGAAAGACATGATGTGCACTTTACATCATATGCGCACCGTCTGTGTGTGTGTGTGTCTCACCTGAGCCCATGCCGACCACATAGATGGTCTCCCCACACCCCTCCTCCATCCTGTCACGCAGCTGACGTAGTAAGGAATCATACTGCTCTCCATTCGGGCTCACAAGAGCCTGCTGTCGAGTTCAAAGACAGAAACAATAGAGAGAACAATGAACACTGAAGCTATTACCACTAGATTGTTGTTCTGGGACTGGGGAATAATCCTCTTTTGAAGGATTTCTAAAACTGGTGGCGATTGCATCACGCGTGGTTCATTTCAGTGGGGACATGTTTCCTTCACTAGAATGTTCAAAGGCCACAAACACAGCTGGCTCGCTTCCCATGGAAGTCCTCAAGATTAGATGTAAACACAATTACCCCCGACTGGAACTGCAGTTGACTCGGGGAGTTTTTCCTAACATTAAGAAGAACATGAACTGGAATAAAGAAGTAAAAGCAAAATTCCAACAGCTTCATTCAGAACCAAAAAAAAGTTGTTACAGTGACATCTAATGTTTATGACTTAACTAACCATACTATCATTTTCACTGGGACTGTGCTGTGATCAAAGGTTAAGGGTTGTCCATGGAAAATGTGCATACGATTGACATAACACATTTAAACGGAAATTGATAGAACACACTAAAGAATATGTAATAATAACAAGAATCCCCTGGAGCGTGATGTTGGATGGATAATGTCTATATAGATGTAAATTGACCTAAAACACTACGTTTAACACATTGGATTATTTCATATAATATCCTTACAAATTGAATATTACATTGTAAACCTTTAAAACCGAGATCATATCCAAAATATCTTTCATATTAGTTGCATGTGAACTCACAGAATATTTATCCATACATGTAATAACACAAAAAATGACAATATGTCATGTGAATACAGCCTTTAAAAGCAGCTTAATCAAAGTTATTGATTTAGTGACGTCTGGTGCAAACTGATGAAAACAAAGGTGAACAAGGAGCCGCCTCCCTGACATGTCAGCTCTTCGTGAGACATGTACTAACACAGTAAGATCTTCCTACATGAACAGAACATGTAAATATGACGCAAACACTGACTTCAACACTGGCATTCATGCGTGTTGTGGTGCAGGTGAGACCCCCAACGCTAAATACATTGTGCGTTGTATGCATCAGTCTCTTATCAGTGTTGATGGTGTTGCATCTCCTGTTCATCAAAGCGACTGATGCAAGCTCTACGCTAGGCTAGGCTAACATTAGCTGCGGTCTATTTTGCCATTACTGACGCAAAATATCCACTTACACCACATACAAATAATGCGCAACGTGTGTCAGTGAGCGTCTGTGTGGCTGTAGTTTAGCGGCGCTGGCAGTGTTTCGTAATAACAACGCAACAAGCTAATAACGCACCGTTTGTTTCATTCATTCAGTGCCAGCAGCTGTTAGCTGGCTAGTTAGCATTAGCTCCGCGGCGCTGCTAACATTCAGGGGCCTAGCTTTACCTTGTTAGTGAAGTCGACGCCGCGCTCCTCGGGCTCGCCATTCATCATGTCCGCGTCCTCGAAGCAGTCGTCCCCGGCATCGTCCCCACATCCTCCCCGGTCCGGAGCGAATATGCTCGCGGGGACCAGGGCATCAGCCAGCGGTATACCTGGCTCTTCGGGCGCAGCTATGGATGCCATTTCTATGCCAGTGTTGAATTTGGAGCAATTTTCTGTGAGGACGCCTGACAACCCAACACACACACACATACACATGCACAGTGCTCAGTGGCTACACGCTAATTAGCCACCATTAGCTTCACTTCAGCTTCGTCAAACAGTCCAGCTCAAATATTTACCTTTCGAACAAACCACTCTTTATATTTGTGTTGTCAGTTTGTGGTCAAGCCATTTAAAAACAAAACGAATGTGCCTCATTCATAATCATAAGTACAGTTGAAGTTAACCAGCCTACTTCCTGTTTATCCACCAATAGTGTTTCAGTCTATGCAAATATAAAAGCAGTGGGCCAATCACAGTGAGGGGGCTGTTCATATGATTACACACTGGCCCCGCCCATCTCAGGCCTGAACTACAGGTGTAGTCCCAGTGTAACTTCAGTTGACGCAACTTTTATGAAAGGTATGCAATATGGTGATGTTGTAATAGAATAATAGCACTTTCCTGTGATTAAATCAGCCTAATTTACTTCACATCAAACATATTTTAAAACAATTAAACCATGAAAAGGTATTCTGAAATAAGTTTAGTCTAAATCAAACATAATGAAACTAAATCTAACAACAATCGGACAAATTTGGAGATCTTTATAATTACACTTTTCTTTGTGTCATTTCATCATCCTACATCTATGGCTCAGTTCAACAGTGTGAGCAGCATCGTATCATTTGATGGAAAGTTAGGGCTAGGGTTAGTCAGTTAAAGGGCCAGTCTGTATCGTTTAGGTTGTAATCATTCCACTCCTTGTTCTTGTTTGTAGAAATGGAATATAGTTACTGTCTCATATTTGTATGATTGTATGTAAGAAACTGTGGAAAGGTTCCACATTGACTGTCTGATGCAACAACAGAATTGCCCAGTGTCAGAGCAACAGGAAGAGCTCTGTTTGTTGAGCAGGACGATAGATGGATGATAGATAGATGCCACCAAATCTATACACACTGTACCTTTAAGACTGTCTTGATGGGGACCAAATTCTGGTCCTGATGAAGCTACAAACATCATTTCTGGGGTCAAGGGTTTGACATATGAATTGTGGGGTGCAGCTAAGGTGAGGGTTCAGCTCGGGGATCAGCTTGTGGTCCACACAATGAATGGGAGGCAATGGGACAGCTGCAGAGGTGTGTGTGTGTGTGTGTGTGTGTGTGTGTGTGTGTGTGTGTGTGTGTGTGTGTGTGTGTGTGTGTGTGTGTGTGTGTGTGTGTGTGTGTAATCCCATGCTCCTCTTTCTGTTGTGTAACATTCACACATGTGACTGAGGCATCAGAGCAACTGCCTCGTACATCCCATGATTTCCCCCCGTATGCAGTTTTTCACTCATCGTCTCGTTCTGTGGCTTCATGCTCGGCCATCTGATCCCGCTGTAACTCACGAGCCGTGTGCACTCACCCGGCCATTAAGGCTCTTGGCTGTCGCTAAATATTTAGGAGTCTCCCTGGTAACCAGTATATTTCTATTCCTGGCCCTTCCCCTTGTCTGGCCTCTGCTCCCTCTCACACTCACACTCACCAAGCTACAATGTAGCAGCCCGATGCCAACACATTTCCTATCACCTCTCACTCCACCAAGCTCCTCTCGTTAAGCACTAAATGAGTTATTTACCAATGTCCGAAACTTCACTTCCATCTGTGGACGAAGGCTGGCATTCTATTGGCCGCGTGGAACCTCACTCAAGCTGAAGGGCCCCTCCCACTTTCTATAAACACTCCGGAGGGGCAAGGCCCCTGTCTGCCTGCAGCTCTCCCACTTCTCCTCAGCTGAGCCCCTGCACCAGATCTGCAAAGATGATGACAGTAAGTATCATTTCCTTGATGATGAACTCTCCTCCTGCATGTTTATTACTATTTATTCTGTGTTTTTTTTTATCCAACACCGGTCAAGCAGCAGTCAGGGCATTTATTTGTGTCTTTGTGTTCGAGTGTGCCTGACAGCTGCTTGACATTTGTCAGCCCAGTCTGCTGATGTAACTGCACCGTGCAGCCGGACTGTGTTTGAGAGAAGGTTCTTCACTGTGTCCAACTTACAGAGAGAATGTGCAGATTTGCTTTCATTGCCATATATGGTCAATCACATTCACCGTGCATTAGTCACCTTTCGAGTGAGATATCAACCTCTGCAAACATGTCATTCATTAAAGGCGCAGTGTGTAAGATTCCGGTCACTTAAAAACAACGAACCTGACCTTTTTTATGAATGTATAATCAGCTGAATGTATGACTTCATTTCGACATTACCCTAAAATGAGCTCTTTAATGTTTATTTTTTTTATCAGAAGCAGGTCCTCCCTATGGGGGCGGCCATGTTTTGTCAGTAGTCCAGAGTTGACTGACAACTGAGGGCCATCCCATAGGTTCTCCTGTAAACTAGAAACGGAAGAAAGGGGTAAGGCGATGCATGGATACAACATGCAACTTCACCTAGAGATGTCACCATATCTTACACACTGCACCTTTAAAGGTAGATTCCATTCTTGACCATTTTCCACCGGTCACGCCTTATCTCGGTAACTCTGCCCCACAGCAATGCATTGTGGTTCCTCAGCTCGCGAGGTGAATGTCTAAACAGAGGCACTGTATGGCTGCGACTCTTTGCCTGGTTACGGGCGTCGTC